>JAXCHB010000165.1:0-67282 GCA_036926305.1 Uropetala carovei
GAAAAAAAATTTTGAAAAAAAATTTGAAAAAAAATTTTGAAAAAAAATTTTGAAAAAAAATTTGAAAAAAAATTTTGAAAAAAAATTTTGAAAAAAAAATTTGAAAAAAAATTTTGAAAAAAAATTTTGAAAAAAAATTTTGAAAAAAAATTTTGAAAAAAATTTTGAAAAAAAATTTTGAAAAAAAAATTTGAAAAAAAATTTTGAAAAAAAATTTTGAAAAAAAATTTTGAAAAAAAAATTTGAAAAAAAATTTTGAAAAAAAATTTTGAAAAAAAAAATTTGAAAAAAAATTTTGAAAAACAATTTTGAAAAAAAATTTTGAAAAAAATTTTGAAAAAAAATTTAAAAAAAAAATTTTGAAAAAAAATTTTGAAAAAAATTTTGAAAAAAAATTAAAAAAAAAAATTTTGAAAAAAAATTTTGAAAAAAAATTTTGAAAAAAAATTTTGAAAAAATATTTTGAAAAAAAGTTCTGAAAAAAAATTTGAAAAAAAAATTTGAAAAAAATTTTGAAAAAAAATTTTGAAAAAAAATTTTGAAAAAAAATTTTGAAAAAAAAATTTTGAAAAAAAATTTTGAAAGAAAAATTTGAAAAAAAATTTTGAAAAAAAATTTTGAAAAAAAATTTTGAAAAAAAATTTTGAAAAAAAATTTTGAAAAAAATTTTGAAAAAAAATTTTGAAAAAAAATTTTGAAAAAAAATTTTGAAAAAAAATTTTGAAAAAAAATTTTGAAAAAAAATTTGAAAAAAAATTTTGAAAAAAAATTTTGAAAAAAATTTTGAAAAAAAATTTGAAAAAAAATTTTGAAAAAAAATTTTGAAAAAAAATTTTGAAAAAAAATTTTGAAAAAAAGTTTTGAAAAAAAATTTTGAAAAAAAATTTAAAAAAAAAATTTCGAAAAAAAATTTTGAAAAAAAAATTTGAAAAAAAATTTCGAAAAAAAATTTCGAAAAAAAAATTTCGAAAAAAAAGTTTGAAAAAAAATTTTGAAAAAAAATTTTGAAAAAAAAATTTGAAAAAAAATGTTGAAAAAAAATTTTGAAAAAAAAATTTGAAAAAAAATTTTGAAAAAAAATTTTGAAAAAAAATTTTGAAAAAAAATGTTGAAAAAAAATTTTGAAAAAAAAATTTGAAAAAAAATTTTGAAAAAAAATTTTGAAAAAAAATTTTGAAAAAAAATTTGAAAAAAAATTTAAAAAAAAATTTCGAAAAAAAATTTTGAAAAAAAAATTTGAAAAAAAATTTCGAAAAAAATTTCGAAAAAAAAATTTCGAAAAAAAATTTTGAAAAAAAATTTTGAAAAAAAATTTTGAAAAAAATTTTGAAAAAAAATGTTGAAAAAAAATTTTGAAAAAAAAATTTGAAAAAAAATTTTGAAAAAAATTTTGAAAAAAATTTTGAAAAAAATGTTGAAAAAAAATTTTGAAAAAAAAATTTGAAAAAAAATTTTGAAAAAAAATTTTGAAAAAAAATTTTGAAAAAAAATTTTGAAAAAAAATTTTGAAAAAAAATTTTGAAAAAAAATTTTGAAAAAAATTTTGAAAAAAAATTTTGAAAAAAAATTTTGAAAAAAAATTTGAAAAAAAATTTTGAAAAAAATTTTGAAAAAAAATTTTGAAAAAAATTAAAATAAAAAATTTTGAAAAAAATTTTGAAAAAAAAAAAAAATTTGAAAAAAAATTTTGAAAAAAAATTTTGAAAAAAAATTTTGAAAAAAAATTTTGAAAAAAAATTTTGAAAAAAGAATTTGAAAAAAAATTTTGAAAAAAAAATTTTGAAAAAAAATTTTGAAAAAAAAATTTTGAAAAAAATTTGAAAAAAAAATTTTGAAAAAAAATTTTGAAAAAAAATTTTGAAAGAAAATTTTGAAAAAAAATTTTGAAAAAAAATTTTGAAAAAAAATTTCGAAAAAAAAAATTTCGAAAAAAAATTTCGAAAAAAAATTTTCAAAAAAATTTTCAAAAAAAATTTTCAAAAAAAATTTTCAAAAAAAATTTTCAAAAAAAATTTTCAAAAAAATTTTGAAAAAAAATTTTGAAAAAAATTTTGAAAAAAAATTTTGAAAAAAAAATTTTAAAAAAAATTTTGAAAAAAAATTTGAAAAAAAATTTTGAAAAAAAATTTTGAAAAAAAATTTTGAAAAAAAATTTTGAAAAAAAATTTTGAAAAAAAATTTTGAAAAAAAATTTTGAAAAAAAATTTTGAAAAAAAATTTTGAAAAAAAATTTGGAAAAAAAAATTCGAAAAAAAATTTCGAAAAAAAATTTCGAAAAAAAAATTTCGAAAAAAAATTTTCAAAAAAAATTTCCAAAAAAAATTTTCAAAAAAAATTTTCAAAAAAAATTTTGAAAAAAAATTTTGAAAAAAAATTTTGAAAATAAATTTTGAAAAAAATTTCGAAAAAAATTTTGAAAAAAAATTTCGAAAAAAATTTTGAAAAAAAATTTCGAAAAAAAATTTTGAAAAAAAATTTGAAAAAAAATTTCGAAAAAAAATTTTGAAAAAAAATTTTGAAAAAACATTTTGAAAAAAAATTTTGAAAAAAAATTTTGAAAAAAAATTTTGAAAAAAAATTTGAAAAAAAATTTTGAAAAAAAATTTTGAAAAAAAAATTTGAAAAAAAATTTTGAAAAAAAATTTTGAAAAAAAAATTTTGAAAAAAAATTTTGAAAAAAAATTTTGAAAAAAATTTTGAAAAAAAATTTTGAAAAAAATTTTGAAAAAAAATTTTGAAAAAAAAATTTAAAAAAAAATTTTGAAAAAAAATTTTGAAAAAAAATTTTGAAAAAAAAATTTGAAAAAAAATTTTGAAAAAAATTTTGAAAAAAAAAATTTGAAAAAAATTTTGAAAAACAATTTTGAAAAAAATTTTGAAAAAAAATTTTGAAAAAAAATTTAAAAAAAAAATTTTGAAAAAAAATTTTGAAAAAAATTTTGAAAAAAAATTTAAAAAAAAAATTTTGAAAAAAAATTTTGAAAAAAATTTTGAAAAAATATTTTGAAAAAAAGTTCTGAAAAAAAATTTGAAAAAAAAATTTGAAAAAAAATTTTGAAAAAAAATTTTGAAAAAAATTTTGAAAAAAAATTTTGAAAAAAAAATTTTGAAAAAAAAATTTGAAAAAAAATTTGAAAAAAAATTTTGAAAAAAAATTTTGAAAAAAAATTTTGAAAAAAAATTTTGAAAAAAAATTTTGAAAAAAAATTTTGAAAAAAAATTTTGAAAAAAAATTTTGAAAAAAAATTTTGAAAAAAAATTTTGAAAAAAAATTTGAAAAAAAATTTTGAAAAAAAATTTTGAAAAAAATTTTGAAAAAAAATTTTGAAAAAAATTTTGAAAAAAAATTTTGAAAAAAAATTTTGAAAAAAATTTTGAAAAAAGTTTTGAAAAAAATTTTGAAAAAAAATTTAAAAAAAAATTTCGAAAAAAAATTTTGAAAAAAAATTTGAAAAAAAATTTCGAAAAAAAATTTCGAAAAAAAAAATTTCGAAAAAAAATTTTGAAAAAAAATTTTGAAAAAAAATTTTGAAAAAAAATTTTGAAAAAAAATGTTGAAAAAAAATTTTGAAAAAAAATTTGAAAAAAAATTTTGAAAAAAAATTTTGAAAAAAAATTTTGAAAAAAAATGTTGAAAAAAAATTTTGAAAAAAAATTTGAAAAAAAATTTTGAAAAAATTTTGAAAAAAAATTTTGAAAAAAAATTTTGAAAAAAAATTTTGAAAAAAAATTTTGAAAAAAATTTTGAAAAAAAATTTTGAAAAAAAATTTGAAAAAAAATTTTGAAAAAAAATTTTGAAAAAAAATTTTGAAAAAAATTAAAATAAAAAATTTTGAAAAAAAATTTTGAAAAAAAAAAAAAAATTTGAAAAAAAATTTTGAAAAAAAATTTTGAAAAAAAATTTTGAAAAAAAATTTTGAAAAAAGAATTTGAAAAAAAAATTTTGAAAAAAAAATTTTGAAAAAAAATTTTGAAAAAATTTTGAAAAAAATTTGAAAAAAAAATTTTGAAAAAATTTTGAAAAAAAATTTGAAAGAAAATTTTGAAAAAAAATTTTGAAAAAAATTTTGAAAAAAATTTTGAAAAAAATTTTGAAAAAAATTTGAAAAAAAATTTTGAAAAAAAATGTTGAAAAAAAATTTTGAAAAAAAATTTTGAAAAAAAAATTTGAAAAAAAAATTTGAAAAAACATTTTGAAAAAAAAATTTGAAAAATAATTTTGAAAAAAAATTTTGAAAAAAAATTTTGAAAAAAAATTTTGAAAAAAAATTTTGAAAAAAAATTTTGAAAAAAAAATTTGAAAAAAAATTTCGAAAAAAAATTTCGAAAAAAAAAATTTCGAAAAAAAATTTCGAAAAAAAATTTTCAAAAAAAATTTTCAAAAAAAATTTTCAAAAAAAATTTTCAAAAAAAATTTTCAAAAAAAATTTTCAAAAAAAATTTTGAAAAAAAATTTTGAAAAAAATTTTGAAAAAAAATTTTGAAAAAAAAATTTTAAAAAAAATTTTGAAAAAAAATTTTGAAAAAAAATTTTGAAAAAAAATTTTGAAAAAAAAATTTGAAAAAAAATTTTGAAAAAAAATTTTGAAAAAAAATTTTGAAAAAAAAATTTGAAAAAAATTTTGAAAAAAAATTTTGAAAAAAATTTTGAAAAAAAATTTTGAAAAAAAATTTTGAAAAAAATTTAAAAAAAAACAAATTTGAAAAAAAATTTTGAAAAAAAAATTTTGAAAAAAAATTTTAAAAAAAATTTGAAAAAAAATTTTGAAAAAAAATTTTGAAAAAAAATTTTGAAAAAAAATTTTGAAAAAAAATTTTGAAAAAAAATTTTAAAAAAAAATTTTGAAAAAAAATTTTGAAAAAAAATTTTGAAAAAAAATTTTGAAAAAAAATTTTGAAAAAAAATTTGAAAAAAAATTTTGAAAAAAAATTTGAAAAAAAATTAAAATAAAAAATTTTGAAAAAAAATTTTGAAAAAAAAAAAAAAATTTGAAAAAAAATTTTGAAAAAAAATTTTGAAAAAAATTTTGAAAAAAAATTTTGAAAAAAAATTTTGAAAAAGAATTTGAAAAAAAAATTTTGAAAAAAAAATTTTGAAAAAAAATTTTGAAAAAAAAATTTTGAAAAAAAATTTGAAAAAAAAAATTTTGAAAAAAAATTTTGAAAAAAAATTTTGAAAGAAAATTTTGAAAAAAAATTTTGAAAAAAAATTTTGAAAAAAAATTTTGAAAAAAAATTTTGAAAAAAATTTGAAAAAAAATTTTGAAAAAAAATGTTGAAAAAAAATTTTGAAAAAAAATTTTGAAAAAAAATTTGAAAAAAAAATTTGAAAAAACATTTGAAAAAAAAATTTGAAAAATAATTTTGAAAAAAAATTTTGAAAAAAAATTTTGAAAAAAATTTTGAAAAAAAATTTTGAAAAAAAATTTTGAAAAAAAAATTTGAAAAAAAATTTCGAAAAAAAATTTCGAAAAAAAAAATTTCGAAAAAAAATTTCGAAAAAAAATTTTCAAAAAAAATTTTCAAAAAAAATTTTCAAAAAAAATTTTCAAAAAAAATTTTCAAAAAAAATTTTCAAAAAAAATTTTGAAAAAAAATTTTGAAAAAAAATTTTGAAAAAAATTTTGAAAAAAAAATTTTAAAAAAAATTTTGAAAAAAAATTTTGAAAAAAAATTTTGAAAAAAAATTTTGAAAAAAAAATTTGAAAAAAAATTTTGAAAAAAATTTTGAAAAAAAATTTTGAAAAAAAAATTTGAAAAAAAATTTTGAAAAAAAATTTTGAAAAAAAATTTTGAAAAAAAATTTTGAAAAAAAATTTTGAAAAAAAATTAAAAAAAAAAAATTTTGAAAAAAAATTTTGAAAAAAAAATTTTGAAAAAAAATTTAAAAAAAAATTTTGAAAAAAAATTTTGAAAAAAAATTTTGAAAAAAAATTTTGAAAAAAAATTTTGAAAAAAAATTTTGAAAAAAAAATTTGAAAAAAAATTTTGAAAAAAAATTTTGAAAAAAAATTTTGAAAAAAAATTTAAAAAAAAAAATTTTGAAAAAAAATTTTGAAAAAAAAATTTTGAAAAAAAATTTAAAAAAAAATTTTGAAAAAAAATTTTGAAAAAAAAGTTTGAAAAAAAATTTTGAAAAAAAATTTTGAAAAAAAATTTTGAAAAAAAATTTTGAAAAAAAATTTTGAAAAAAAATTTTGAAAAAAAATTTTGAAAAAAAATTTTGAAAAAAAAATTTGAAAAAAAATTTTGAAAAAAAATTTTGAAAAAAAAAATTTGAAAAAAAATTTTGAAAAAAAATTTTGAAAAAAAATTTTGAAAAAAAATTTGAAAAAAAATTTTGAAAAAAAATTTTGAAAAAAAATTTTGAAAAAAAATTTTGAAAAAAAATTTTGAAAAAAAATTTTGAAAAAAAATTTTGAAAAAAAATTTTGAAAAAAAATTTTGAAAAAAAATTTGGAAAAAAAAATTCGAAAAAAAATTTCGAAAAAAAATTTCGAAAAAAAATTTCGAAAAAAAATTTCGAAAAAAAGTTCGAAAAAAAATTTCGAAAAAAAATTTTGAAAAAAAATTTTGAAAAAAAAATTTGAAAAAAAATTTTGAAAAAAAATTTTGAAAAAAAATTTTGAAAAAAAATTTTGAAAAAAAATTTTGAAAAAAAATTTGAAAAAAAATTTTGAAAAAAAATTTTGAAAAAAAGTTTTGAAAAAAAATTAAAAAAAAAATTTTGAAAAAAAATTTTGAAAAAAATTTTGAAAAAAAAATTTGAAAAAAAATTTTGAAAAAAAAATTTGAAAAAAAATTTTGAAAAAAAATTTTGAAAAAAAATTTTGAAAAAAAATTTTGAAAAAAAATTTTGAAAAAAAATTTTGAAAAAAAATTTAGAAAAAAAATTTTGAAAAAAAATTTTTAAAAAAAATTTTGAAAAAAAATTTTGAAAAAAAATTTAAAAAAAAAAATTTTGAAAAAAAATTTTGAAAAAAAAATTTTGAAAAAAAATTTAAAAAAAAATTTTGAAAAAAAATTTTGAAAAAAATTTTGAAAAAAAATTTTGAAAAAAAATTTTGAAAAAAAATTTTGAAAAAAAATTTTGAAAAAAAATTTTGAAAAAAAATTTTGAAAAAAAATTTTGAAAAAAAATTTTGAAAAAAAATTTTAAAAAAAAAATTTTGAAAAAAAATTTTGAAAAAAAAATTTTGAAAAAAAATTTAAAAAAAAATTTTGAAAAAAAATTTTGAAAAAAAAGTTTGAAAAAAAATTTTGAAAAAAAATTTTGAAAAAAAATTTTGAAAAAAAATTTTGAAAAAAAATTTTGAAAAAAAATTTTGAAAAAAAATTTTGAAAAAAAAATTTGAAAAAAAATTTTGAAAAAAAATTTTGAAAAAAAAAATTTGAAAAAAAATTTTGAAAAAAAATTTTGAAAAAAAATTTTGAAAAAAAATTTGAAAAAAAATTTTGAAAAAAAATTTTGAAAAAAAATTTTGAAAAAAAATTTTGAAAAAAAATTTTGAAAAAAAATTTTGAAAAAAAATTTTGAAAAAAAATTTTGAAAAAAAATTTGGAAAAAAAAATTCGAAAAAAAATTTCGAAAAAAAATTTCGAAAAAAAAATTTCGAAAAAAAATTTTCAAAAAAAAATTCCAAAAAAAATTTTCAAAAAAAATTTTCAAAAAAAATTTTAAAAAAAAATTTTGAAAAAAAATTTTGAAAATAAATTTCGAAAAAAAATTTCGAAAAAAATTTTGAAAAAAAATTTCGAAAAAAAATTTTGAAAAAAAATTTCGAAAAAAAATTTTGAAAAAAAAATTTGAAAAAAAATTTCGAAAAAAAATTTTGAAAAAAAATTTTGAAAAAACATTTTGAAAAAAAATTTTGAAAAAAAATTTTGAAAAAAAATTTTGAAAAAAAATTTTGAAAAAAAATTTGAAAAAAAATTTTGAAAAAAAATTTTGAAAAAAAAATTTGAAAAAAAATTTTGAAAAAAAATTTTGAAAAAAAAATTTTGAAAAAAAATTTTGAAAAAAAATTTTGAAAAAAAATTTTGAAAAAAAATTTTGAAAAAAATTTTGAAAAAAAATTTTGAAAAAAAAATTTGAAAAAAAATTTTGAAAAAAAATTTTGAAAAAAAATTTTGAAAAAAAAATTTGAAAAAAAATTTTGAAAAAAAATTTTGAAAAAAAAAATTTTAAAAAAAATTTTGAAAAACAATTTTGAAAAAAAATTTTGAAAAAAAATTTAAAAAAAAAATTTTGAAAAAAAATTTTGAAAAAAAATTTTGAAAAAAAATTTAAAAAAAAAATTTTGAAAAAAAATTTTGAAAAAAAATTTTGAAAAAAAATTTTGAAAAAATATTTTGAAAAAAAGTTCTGAAAAAAAATTTGAAAAAAAAATTTGAAAAAAAATTTTGAAAAAAAATTTTGAAAAAAAATTTTGAAAAAAAATTTTGAAAAAAAAATTTTGAAAAAAAATTTTGAAAAAAAAATTTGAAAAAAAATTTTGAAAAAAAATTTTGAAAAAAAATTTTGAAAAAAAATTTTGAAAAAAAATTTTGAAAAAAAATTTTGAAAAAAAATTTTGAAAAAAAATTTTGAAAAAAAATTTTGAAAAAAAATTTTGAAAAAAAATTTGAAAAAAAATTTGGAAAAAAAATTTTGAAAAAAAATTTTGGAAAAAAATTTTGAAAAAAAATTTTGAAAAAAAATTTTGAAAAAAAATTTTGAAAAAAAATTTTGAAAAAAAATTTTGAAAAAAAGCTTTGAAAAAAAATTTTGAAAAAAAATTTAAAAAAAAAATTTCGAAAAAAAATTTTGAAAAAAAAATTTGAAAAAAAATTTCGAAAAAAAATTTCGAAAAAAAAATTTCGAAAAAAAATTTTGAAAAAAAATTTTGAAAAAAAATTTTGAAAAAAAATTTTGAAAAAAAATTTTGAAAAAAAATGTTGAAAAAAAATTTTGAAAAAAAAATTTGAAAAAAAATTTTGAAAAAAAATTTTGAAAAAAAATTTTGAAAAAAAAATGTTGAAAAAAAATTTTGAAAAAAAAATTTGAAAAAAAATTTTGAAAAAAAATTTTGAAAAAAAATTTTGAAAAAAAATTTTGAAAAAAAATTTTGAAAAAAAATTTTGAAAAAAAATTTTGAAAAAAAATTTTGAAAAAAAATTTGAAAAAAAATTTTGAAAAAAAATTTTGAAAAAAAATTTTGAAAAAAAATTTTGAAAAAAAATTAAAATAAAAAATTTTGAAAAAAAATTTTGAAAAAAAAAAAAAAAATTTGAAAAAAAATTTTGAAAAAAAATTTTGAAAAAAAATTTTGAAAAAAAATTTTGAAAAAAAATTTTGAAAAAAAATTTTGAAAAAAAATTAAAATAAAAAATTTTGAAAAAAAATTTTGAAAAAAAAAAAAAAATTTGAAAAAAAATTTTGAAAAAAAATTTTGAAAAAAAATTTTGAAAAAAAATTTTGAAAAAAGAATTTGAAAAAAAAATTTTGAAAAAAAAATTTTGAAAAAAAATTTTGAAAAAAAAATTTTGAAAAAAAATTTGAAAAAAAAAATTTTGAAAAAAAATTTTGAAAAAAAATTTTGAAAGAAAATTTTGAAAAAAAATTTTGAAAAAAAATTTTGAAAAAAAATTTTGAAAAAAAATTTTGAAAAAAATTTGAAAAAAAATTTTGAAAAAAAATGTTGAAAAAAAATTTTGAAAAAAAATTTTGAAAAAAAAATTTGAAAAAAAAATTTGAAAAAACATTTTGAAAAAAAAATTTGAAAAATAATTTTGAAAAAAAATTTTGAAAAAAAATTTTGAAAAAAAATTTTGAAAAACAATTTTGAAAAAAAATTTTGAAAAAAAAATTTGAAAAAAAATTTCGAAAAAAAATTTCGAAAAAAAAAATTTCGAAAAAAAATTTCGAAAAAAAATTTTCAAAAAAAATTTTCAAAAAAAATTTTCAAAAAAAATTTTCAAAAAAAATTTTGAAAAAAAATTTTGAAAAAAAATTTTGAAAAAAAATTTTGAAAAAAAATTTTGAAAAAAAATTCTGAAAAAAAATTTTGAAAATATTTTGAAAAAAAATTTTGAAAAAAAATTTTGAAAAAAAATTTTGAAAAAAAGTTTTGAAAAAAAATTTTGAAAAAAAATTAAAAAAAAAAATTTCGAAAAAAAATTTTGAAAAAAAATTTTGAAAAAAATTTGAAAAAAAATTTTGAAAAAAAATGTTGAAAAAAAATTTTGAAAAAAAATTTTGAAAAAAAAATTTGAAAAAAAAATTTGAAAAAACATTTTGAAAAAAAAATTTGAAAAATAATTTTGAAAAAAAATTTTGAAAAAAAATTTTGAAAAAAAATTTTGAAAAAAAATTTTGAAAAAAAATTTTGAAAAAAAAATTTGAAAAAAAATTTCGAAAAAAAATTTCGAAAAAAAAAATTTCGAAAAAAAATTTCGAAAAAAAATTTTCAAAAAAAATTTTCAAAAAAAATTTTCAAAAAAAATTTTCAAAAAAAATTTTCAAAAAAAATTTTGAAAAAAAATTTTGAAAAAAAATTTTGAAAAAAAATTTTGAAAAAAAAATTTTAAAAAAAATTTTGAAAAAAAATTTGAAAAAAAATTTTGAAAAAAAATTTTGAAAAAAAATTTTGAAAAAAAATTTTGAAAAAAAATTTTGAAAAAAAATTTTGAAAAAAAATTTTGAAAAAAAATTTTGAAAAAAAATTTTGAAAAAAAAATTGGAAAAAAAATTCGAAAAAAAATTTCGAAAAAAAATTTCGAAAAAAAAATTTCGAAAAAAAATTTTCAAAAAAAATTTCCAAAAAAAATTTTCAAAAAAAATTTTCAAAAAAAATTTTGAAAAAAAATTTTGAAAAAAAAATTTTGAAAATAAATTTTGAAAAAAAATTTCGAAAAAAATTTTGAAAAAAAATTTCGAAAAAAAATTTTGAAAAAAAATTTGAAAAAAAATTTTGAAAAAAAATTTTGAAAAAACATTTTGAAAAAAAATTTTGAAAAAAAATTTTGAAAAAAAATTTTGAAAAAAAATTTGAAAAAAAATTTTGAAAAAAAATTTTGAAAAAAAAATTTGAAAAAAAATTTTGAAAAAAAATTTTGAAAAAAAAATTTTGAAAAAAAATTTTGAAAAAAAATTTTGAAAAAAAATTTTGAAAAAAAATTTTGAAAAAAATTTTGAAAAAAAATTTTGAAAAAAAAATTTGAAAAAAAATTTTGAAAAAAAATTTTGAAAAAAAATTTTGAAAAAAAAATTTGAAAAAAAATTTTGAAAAAAAATTTTGAAAAAAAAAATTTGAAAAAAAATTTTGAAAAACAATTTTGAAAAAAAATTTTGAAAAAAAATTTTGAAAAAAAATTTAAAAAAAAAATTTTGAAAAAAAATTTTGAAAAAAAATTTTGAAAAAAAATTAAAAAAAAAAATTTTGAAAAAAAATTTTGAAAAAAAATTTTGAAAAAAAATTTTGAAAAAATATTTTGAAAAAAAGTTCTGAAAAAAAATTTGAAAAAAAAATTTGAAAAAAAATTTTGAAAAAAAATTTTGAAAAAAAATTTTGAAAAAAAATTTTGAAAAAAAAATTTTGAAAAAAAATTTTGAAAGAAAAATTTGAAAAAAAATTTTGAAAAAAAATTTTGAAAAAAAATTTTGAAAAAAAATTTTGAAAAAAAATTTTGAAAAAAAATTTTGAAAAAAAATTTTGAAAAAAAATTTTGAAAAAAAATTTTGAAAAAAAATTTTGAAAAAAAATTTGAAAAAAAATTTTGAAAAAAAATTTTGAAAAAAAATTTTGAAAAAAAATTTGAAAAAAAATTTTGAAAAAAAATTTTGAAAAAAAATTTTGAAAAAAAATTTTGAAAAAAAGTTTTGAAAAAAAATTTTGAAAAAAAATTTAAAAAAAAAATTTCGAAAAAAAATTTTGAAAAAAAAATTTGAAAAAAAATTTCGAAAAAAAATTTCGAAAAAAAAATTTCGAAAAAAAAGTTTGAAAAAAAATTTTGAAAAAAAATTTTGAAAAAAAATTTTGAAAAAAAATGTTGAAAAAAAATTTTGAAAAAAAAATTTGAAAAAAAATTTTGAAAAAAAATTTTGAAAAAAAATTTTGAAAAAAAATGTTGAAAAAAAATTTTGAAAAAAAAATTTGAAAAAAAATTTTGAAAAAAAATTTTGAAAAAAAATTTTGAAAAAAAATTTTGAAAAAAAATTTAAAAAAAAAATTTCGAAAAAAAATTTTGAAAAAAAAATTTGAAAAAAAATTTCGAAAAAAAATTTCGAAAAAAAAATTTCGAAAAAAAATTTTGAAAAAAAATTTTGAAAAAATATTTTGAAAAAAAATTTTGAAAAAAAATGTTGAAAAAAAATTTTGAAAAAAAAATTTGAAAAAAAATTTTGAAAAAAAATTTTGAAAAAAAATTTTGAAAAAAAATGTTGAAAAAAAATTTTGAAAAAAAAAAAAAAATTTTGAAAAAAAATTTTGAAAAAAAATTTTGAAAAAAAATTTTGAAAAAAAATTTTGAAAAAAAATTTTGAAAAAAAATTTTGAAAAAAAATTTTGAAAAAAAATTTTGAAAAAAAATTTTGAAAAAAAATTTGAAAAAAAATTTTGAAAAAAAATTTTGAAAAAAAATTTTGAAAAAAAATTAAAATAAAAAATTTTGAAAAAAAATTTTGAAAAAAAAAAAAAAAATTTGAAAAAAAATTTTGAAAAAAAATTTTGAAAAAAAATTTTGAAAAAAAATTTTGAAAAAAAATTTTGAAAAAAGAATTTGAAAAAAAAATTTTGAAAAAAAAATTTTGAAAAAAAATTTTGAAAAAAAAATTTTGAAAAAAAATTTGAAAAAAAAAATTTTGAAAAAAAATTTTGAAAAAAAATTTTGAAAGAAAATTTTGAAAAAAAATTTTGAAAAAAAATTTTGAAAAAAAATTTCGAAAAAAAAAATTTCGAAAAAAAATTTCGAAAAAAAATTTTCAAAAAAAATTTTCAAAAAAAATTTTCAAAAAAAATTTTCAAAAAAAATTTTCAAAAAAAATTTTCAAAAAAAATTTTGAAAAAAAATTTTGAAAAAAAATTTTGAAAAAAAATTTTAAAAAAAAAATTTTAAAAAAAATTTTGAAAAAAAATTTGAAAAAAAATTTTGAAAAAAAATTTTGAAAAAAAATTTTGAAAAAAAATTTTGAAAAAAAATTTTGAAAAAAAATTTTGAAAAAAAATTTTGAAAAAAAATTTTGAAAAAAAATTTTGAAAAAAAATTTGGAAAAAAAAATTCGAAAAAAAATTTCGAAAAAAAATTTCGAAAAAAAAATTTCGAAAAAAAATTTTCAAAAAAAATTTCCAAAAAAAATTTTCAAAAAAAATTTTCAAAAAAAATTTTGAAAAAAAATTTTGAAAAAAAATTTTGAAAATAAATTTTGAAAAAAAATTTCGAAAAAAATTTTGAAAAAAAATTTCGAAAAAAAATTTTGAAAAAAAATTTCGAAAAAAAATTTTGAAAAAAAAATTTGAAAAAAAATTTCGAAAAAAAATTTTGAAAAAAAATTTTGAAAAAACATTTTGAAAAAAAATTTTGAAAAAAAATTTTGAAAAAAAATTTTGAAAAAAAATTTGAAAAAAAATTTTGAAAAAAAATTTTGAAAAAAAAATTTGAAAAAAAATTTTGAAAAAAAATTTTGAAAAAAAAATTTTGAAAAAAAATTTTGAAAAAAAATTTTGAAAAAAAATTTTGAAAAAAAATTTTGAAAAAAATTTTGAAAAAAAATTTTGAAAAAAAAATTTAAAAAAAAATTTTGAAAAAAAATTTTGAAAAAAAATTTTGAAAAAAAAATTTGAAAAAAAATTTTGAAAAAAAATTTTGAAAAAAAAAATTTGAAAAAAAATTTTGAAAAACAATTTTGAAAAAAAATTTTGAAAAAAAATTTTGAAAAAAAATTTAAAAAAAAAATTTTGAAAAAAAATTTTGAAAAAAAATTTTGAAAAAAAATTTTAAAAAAAAATTTTGAAAAAAAATTTTGAAAAAAAATTTTGAAAAAATATTTTGAAAAAAAGTTCTGAAAAAAAATTTGAAAAAAAAATTTGAAAAAAAATTTTGAAAAAAAATTTTGAAAAAAAATTTTGAAAAAAAATTTTGAAAAAAAAATTTTGAAAAAAAAATTTGAAAAAAAAATTTGAAAAAAAATTTTGAAAAAAAATTTTGAAAAAAAATTTTGAAAAAAAATTTTGAAAAAAAATTTTGAAAAAAAATTTTGAAAAAAAATTTTGAAAAAAAATTTTGAAAAAAAATTTTGAAAAAAAATTTTGAAAAAAAATTTGAAAAAAAATTTTGAAAAAAAATTTTGAAAAAAAATTTTGAAAAAAAATTTTGAAAAAAAATTTTGAAAAAAAATTTTGAAAAAAAATTTTGAAAAAAAATTTTGAAAAAAAGTTTTGAAAAAAAATTTTGAAAAAAAATTTAAAAAAAAAATTTCGAAAAAAAATTTTGAAAAAAAAATTTGAAAAAAAATTTCGAAAAAAAATTTCGAAAAAATTTCGAAAAAAAATTTTGAAAAAAAATTTTGAAAAAAAATTTTGAAAAAAAATTTTGAAAAAAAATGTTGAAAAAAAATTTTGAAAAAAAAATTTGAAAAAAAATTTTGAAAAAAAATTTTGAAAAAAAATTTTGAAAAAAAATGTTGAAAAAAAATTTTGAAAAAAAAATTTGAAAAAAAATTTTGAAAAAAAATTTTGAAAAAAAATTTTGAAAAAAAATTTTGAAAAAAAATTTTGAAAAAAAATTTTGAAAAAAAATTTTGAAAAAAAATTTTGAAAAAAAATTTGAAAAAAAATTTTGAAAAAAAATTTTGAAAAAAAATTTTGAAAAAAAATTAAAATAAAAAATTTTGAAAAAAAATTTTGAAAAAAAAAAAAAAAATTTGAAAAAAAATTTTGAAAAAAAATTTTGAAAAAAAATTTTGAAAAAAAATTTTGAAAAAAAATTTTGAAAAAAGAATTTGAAAAAAAAATTTTGAAAAAAAAATTTTGAAAAAAAATTTTGAAAAAAAAATTTTGAAAAAAAATTTGAAAAAAAAAATTTTGAAAAAAAATTTTGAAAAAAAATTTGAAAGAAAATTTTGAAAAAAAATTTTGAAAAAAAATTTTGAAAAAAAATTTTGAAAAAAAATTTTGAAAAAAATTTGAAAAAAAATTTTGAAAAAAAATGTTGAAAAAAAATTTTGAAAAAAAATTTTGAAAAAAAAATTTGAAAAAAAAATTTGAAAAAACATTTTGAAAAAAAAATTTGAAAAATAATTTTGAAAAAAAAATTTTGAAAAAAAATTTTGAAAAAAAATTTTGAAAAAAAATTTTGAAAAAAAATTTTGAAAAAAAAATTTGAAAAAAAATTTCGAAAAAAAATTTCGAAAAAAAAAATTTCGAAAAAAAATTTCGAAAAAAAATTTTCAAAAAAAATTTTCAAAAAAAATTTTCAAAAAAAATTTTCAAAAAAAATTTTCAAAAAAAATTTTCAAAAAAAATTTTGAAAAAAAATTTTGAAAAAAATTTTGAAAAAAAATTTTGAAAAAAAAATTTTTAAAAAAATTTTGAAAAAAAATTTTGAAAAAAAATTTTGAAAAAAAATTTTGAAAAAAAAATTTGAAAAAAAATTTTGAAAAAAAATTTTGAAAAAAAATTTTGAAAAAAAAATTTGAAAAAAAATTTTGAAAAAAAATTTTGAAAAAAAATTTTGAAAAAAAATTTTGAAAAAAAATTTAAAAAAAAAAAAATTTGAAAAAAAATTTTGAAAAAAAAATTTTGAAAAAAAATTTTAAAAAAAATTTTGAAAAAAAATTTTGAAAAAAAATTTTGAAAAAAAATTTTGAAAAAAAATTTTGAAAAAAAATTTTGAAAAAAAATTTTAAAAAAAAATTTTGAAAAAAAATTTTGAAAAAAAATTTTGAAAAAAAATTTTGAAAAAAAATTTTGAAAAAAAATTTGAAAAAAAATTTTGAAAAAAAATTTTGAAAAAAAATTAAAATAAAAAATTTTGAAAAAAAATTTTGAAAAAAAAAAAAAAAATTTGAAAAAAAATTTTGAAAAAAAATTTTGAAAAAAAATTTTGAAAAAAAATTTTGAAAAAAAATTTTGAAAAAAGAATTTGAAAAAAAAATTTTGAAAAAAAAATTTTGAAAAAAAATTTTGAAAAAAAAATTTTGAAAAAAAATTTGAAAAAAAAAATTTTGAAAAAAAATTTTGAAAAAAAATTTTGAAAGAAAATTTTGAAAAAAAATTTTGAAAAAAAATTTTGAAAAAAAATTTTGAAAAAAAATTTTGAAAAAAATTTGAAAAAAAATTTTGAAAAAAAATGTTGAAAAAAAATTTTGAAAAAAAATTTTGAAAAAAAAATTTGAAAAAAAAATTTGAAAAAACATTTTGAAAAAAAAATTTGAAAAATAATTTTGAAAAAAAATTTTGAAAAAAATTTTGAAAAAAAATTTTGAAAAAAAATTTTGAAAAAAAATTTTGAAAAAAAAATTTGAAAAAAAATTTCGAAAAAAAATTTCGAAAAAAAAAATTTCGAAAAAAAATTTCGAAAAAAAATTTTCAAAAAAAATTTTCAAAAAAAATTTTCAAAAAAAATTTTCAAAAAAAATTTTCAAAAAAAATTTTCAAAAAAAATTTTGAAAAAAAATTTTGAAAAAAAATTTTGAAAAAAAATTTTGAAAAAAAAATTTTAAAAAAAATTTTGAAAAAAAATTTTGAAAAAAAAATTTGAAAAAAAATTTTGAAAAAAAAATTTGAAAAAAAATTTTGAAAAAAATTTTGAAAAAAAATTTTGAAAAAAAAATTTGAAAAAAAATTTTGAAAAAAAATTTTGAAAAAAAATTTTGAAAAAAAATTTTGAAAAAAAATTTTGAAAAAAAATTAAAAAAAAAAAATTTTGAAAAAAAATTTTGAAAAAAAAATTTTGAAAAAAAATTTTGAAAAAAAAATTTTGAAAAAAAATTTAAAAAAAAATTTTGAAAAAAAATTTTGAAAAAAAATTTTGAAAAAAAATTTTGAAAAAAAATTTTGAAAAAAAATTTTGAAAAAAAAATTTGAAAAAAAATTTTGAAAAAAAATTTTGAAAAAAAATTTTGAAAAAAAATTTAAAAAAAAAAATTTTGAAAAAAAATTTTGAAAAAAAAATTTTGAAAAAAAATTTAAAAAAAAATTTTGAAAAAAAATTTTGAAAAAAAAGTTTGAAAAAAAATTTTGAAAAAAAATTTTGAAAAAAAATTTTGAAAAAAAATTTTGAAAAAAAATTTTGAAAAAAAATTTTGAAAAAAAATTTTGAAAAAAAATTTTGAAAAAAAAATTTGAAAAAAAATTTTGAAAAAAAATTTTGAAAAAAAAAATTTGAAAAAAAATTTTGAAAAAAAATTTTGAAAAAAAATTTTGAAAAAAAATTTGAAAAAAAATTTTGAAAAAAAATTTTGAAAAAAAATTTTGAAAAAAAATTTTGAAAAAAAATTTTGAAAAAAAATTTTGAAAAAAAATTTTGAAAAAAAATTTTGAAAAAAAATTTTGAAAAAAAATTTGGAAAAAAAAATTCGAAAAAAAATTTCGAAAAAAAATTTCGAAAAAAAAATTTCGAAAAAAAATTTTCAAAAAAAAATTCCAAAAAAAATTTTCAAAAAAAATTTTCAAAAAAAATTTTGAAAAAAAATTTTGAAAAAAAATTTTGAAAAAAAATTTTGAAAAAAAATTTTGAAAAAAAATTTTGAAAAAAAATTTTGAAAAAAAATTTGGAAAAAAAAATTCGAAAAAAAATTTCGAAAAAAAATTTCGAAAAAAAAATTTCGAAAAAAAATTTTCAAAAAAAATTTCCAAAAAAAATTTTGAAAAAAAATTTTCAAAAAAAATTTTGAAAAAAAATTTTGAAAAAAAATTTTGAAAAAAAATTTTGAAAATAAATTTTGAAAAAAAATTTCGAAAAAAATTTTGAAAAAAAATTTCGAAAAAAAATTTTGAAAAAAAATTTCGAAAAAAAATTTTGAAAAAAAAATTTGAAAAAAAATTTCGAAAAAAAATTTTGAAAAAAAATTTTGAAAAAACATTTTGAAAAAAAATTTTGAAAAAAAATTTTGAAAAAAAATTTGAAAAAAAATTTTGAAAAAAAATTTTGAAAAAAAAATTTGAAAAAAAATTTTGAAAAAAAATTTTGAAAAAAAAATTTTGAAAAAAAATTTTGAAAAAAAATTTTGAAAAGAGATTTTGAAAAAAAATTTTGAAAAAAATTTTGAAAAAAAATTTTGAAAAAAAAATTTGAAAAAAAATTTTGAAAAAAAATTTTGAAAAAAAATTTTGAAAAAAAAATTTGAAAAAAAAATTTGAAAAAAAATTTTGAAAAAAAAAATTTGAAAAAAAATTTTGAAAAACAATTTTGAAAAAAAATTTTGAAAAAAAATTTTGAAAAAAAATTTAAAAAAAAAATTTTGAAAAAAAATTTTGAAAAAAAATTTTGAAAAAAAATTTAAAAAAAAAATTTTGAAAAAAAATTTTGAAAAAAAATTTTGAAAAAAAGTTTTGAAAAAAAATTTTGAAAAAAAATTTAAAAAAAAAATTTCGAAAAAAAATTTTGAAAAAAAAATTTGAAAAAAAATTTCGAAAAAAAATTTCGAAAAAAAAATTTCGAAAAAAAATTTTGAAAAAAAATTTTGAAAAAAAATTTTGAAAAAAAATTTTGAAAAAAAATGTTGAAAAAAAATTTTGAAAAAAAAATTTGAAAAAAAATTTTGAAAAAAAATTTTGAAAAAAAATTTTGAAAAAAAATGTTGAAAAAAAATTTTGAAAAAAAAATTTGAAAAAAAATTTTGAAAAAAAATTTTGAAAAAAAATTTTGAAAAAAAATTTTGAAAAAAAATTTTGAAAAAAAATTTTGAAAAAAAATTTTGAAAAAAAATTTTGAAAAAAAATTTGAAAAAAAATTTTGAAAAAAAATTTTGAAAAAAAATTTTGAAAAAAAATTAAAATAAAAAATTTTGAAAAAAAATTTTGAAAAAAAAAAAAAATTTGAAAAAAAATTTTGAAAAAAAATTTTGAAAAAAAATTTTGAAAAAAAATTTTGAAAAAAAATTTTGAAAAAAGAATTTGAAAAAAAAATTTTGAAAAAAAAATTTTGAAAAAAAATTTTGAAAAAAAAATTTTGAAAAAAAATTTGAAAAAAAAAATTTTGAAAAAAAATTTTGAAAAAAAATTTGAAAGAAAATTTTGAAAAAAAATTTTGAAAAAAAATTTTGAAAAAAAATTTTGAAAAAAAATTTTGAAAAAAATTTGAAAAAAAATTTTGAAAAAAAATGTTGAAAAAAAATTTTGAAAAAAAATTTTGAAAAAAAAATTTGAAAAAAAAATTTGAAAAAACATTTTGAAAAAAAAATTTGAAAAATAATTTTGAAAAAAAAATTTTGAAAAAAAATTTTGAAAAAAAATTTTGAAAAAAAATTTTGAAAAAAAATTTTGAAAAAAAAATTTGAAAAAAAATTTCGAAAAAAAATTTCGAAAAAAAAAATTTCGAAAAAAAATTTCGAAAAAAAATTTTCAAAAAAAATTTTCAAAAAAAATTTTCAAAAAAAATTTTCAAAAAAAATTTTCAAAAAAAATTTTCAAAAAAAATTTTCAAAAAAAATTTTGAAAAAAAATTTTGAAAAAAAATTTTGAAAAAAAAATTTTAAAAAAAATTTTGAAAAAAAATTTTGAAAAAAAATTTTGAAAAAAAATTTTGAAAAAAAAATTTGAAAAAAAATTTTGAAAAAAAATTTTGAAAAAAAATTTTGAAAAAAAAATTTGAAAAAAAATTTTGAAAAAAAATTTTGAAAAAAAATTTTGAAAAAAAATTTTGAAAAAAAATTTTGAAAAAAAATTTAAAAAAAAAAAATTTGAAAAAAAATTTTGAAAAAAAAATTTTGAAAAAAAATTTTAAAAAAAATTTTGAAAAAAAATTTTGAAAAAAAATTTTGAAAAAAAATTTTGAAAAAAAATTTTGAAAAAAAATTTTGAAAAAAAATTTTAAAAAAAAATTTTGAAAAAAAATTTTGAAAAAAAATTTTGAAAAAAAATTTTGAAAAAAAATTTTGAAAAAAAATTTGAAAAAAAATTTTGAAAAAAAATTTTGAAAAAAAATTAAAATAAAAAATTTTGAAAAAAAATTTTGAAAAAAAAAAAAAAATTTGAAAAAAAATTTTGAAAAAAAATTTTGAAAAAAAATTTTGAAAAAAAATTTTGAAAAAAAATTTTGAAAAAAGAATTTGAAAAAAAAATTTTGAAAAAAAAATTTTGAAAAAAAATTTTGAAAAAAAAATTTTGAAAAAAAATTTGAAAAAAAAAATTTTGAAAAAAAATTTTGAAAAAAAATTTTGAAAGAAAATTTTGAAAAAAAATTTTGAAAAAAAATTTTGAAAAAAAATTTTGAAAAAAAATTTTGAAAAAAATTTGAAAAAAAATTTTGGAAAAAAATGTTGAAAAAAAATTTTGAAAAAAAATTTTGAAAAAAAAATTTGAAAAAAAAATTTGAAAAAACATTTTGAAAAAAAAATTTGAAAAATAATTTTGAAAAAAAATTTTGAAAAAAAATTTTGAAAAAAAATTTTGAAAAAAAATTTTGAAAAAAAATTTTGAAAAAAAAATTTGAAAAAAAATTTCGAAAAAAAATTTCGAAAAAAAAAATTTCGAAAAAAAATTTCGAAAAAAAATTTTCAAAAAAAATTTTCAAAAAAAATTTTCAAAAAAAATTTTCAAAAAAAATTTTCAAAAAAAATTTTCAAAAAAAATTTTGAAAAAAAATTTTGAAAAAAAATTTTGAAAAAAAATTTTGAAAAAAAAATTTTAAAAAAAATTTTGAAAAAAAATTTTGAAAAAAAATTTTGAAAAAAAATTTTGAAAAAAAAATTTGAAAAAAAATTTTGAAAAAAATTTTGAAAAAAAATTTTGAAAAAAAAATTTGAAAAAAAATTTTGAAAAAAAATTTTGAAAAAAAATTTTGAAAAAAAATTTTGAAAAAAAATTTTGAAAAAAAATTAAAAAAAAAAAATTTTGAAAAAAAATTTTGAAAAAAAAATTTTGAAAAAAAATTTAAAAAAAAATTTTGAAAAAAAATTTTGAAAAAAAATTTTGAAAAAAAATTTTGAAAAAAAATTTTGAAAAAAAATTTTGAAAAAAAAATTTGAAAAAAAATTTTGAAAAAAAATTTTGAAAAAAAATTTTGAAAAAAAATTTAAAAAAAAAAATTTTGAAAAAAAATTTTGAAAAAAAAATTTTGAAAAAAAATTTAAAAAAAAATTTTGAAAAAAAATTTTGAAAAAAAAGTTTGAAAAAAAATTTTGAAAAAAAATTTTGAAAAAAAAGTTTGAAAAAAAATTTTGAAAAAAAATTTTGAAAAAAAATTTTGAAAAAAAATTTTGAAAAAAAATTTTGAAAAAAAAATTTGAAAAAAAATTTTGAAAAAAAAATTTGAAAAAAAAAATTTGAAAAAAAATTTTGAAAAAAAATTTTGAAAAAAAATTTTGAAAAAAAATTTGAAAAAAAATTTTGAAAAAAAATTTTGAAAAAAAATTTTGAAAAAAAATTTTGAAAAAAAATTTTGAAAAAAAATTTTGAAAAAAAATTTTGAAAAAAAATTTTGAAAAAAAATTTTGAAAAAAAATTTGGAAAAAAAAATTCGAAAAAAAATTTCGAAAAAAAATTTCGAAAAAAAAATTTCGAAAAAAAATTTTCAAAAAAAAATTCCAAAAAAAATTTTCAAAAAAAATTTTCAAAAAAATTTTGAAAAAAAATTTTGAAAAAAAATTTTGAAAAAAAATTTTGAAAAAAAATTTTGAAAAAAAATTTTGAAAAAAAATTTTGAAAAAAAATTTGGAAAAAAAAATTCGAAAAAAAATTTCGAAAAAAAATTTCGAAAAAAAAATTTCGAAAAAAAATTTTCAAAAAAAATTTCCAAAAAAAATTTTGAAAAAAAATTTTCAAAAAAAATTTTGAAAAAAAATTTTGAAAAAAAATTTTGAAAAAAAATTTTGAAAATAAATTTTGAAAAAAAATTTCGAAAAAAATTTTGAAAAAAAATTTCGAAAAAAAATTTTGAAAAAAAATTTCGAAAAAAAATTTTGAAAAAAAAATTTGAAAAAAAATTTCGAAAAAAAATTTTGAAAAAAAATTTTGAAAAAACATTTTGAAAAAAAATTTTGAAAAAAAATTTTGAAAAAAAATTTGAAAAAAAATTTTGAAAAAAAATTTTGAAAAAAAAATTTGAAAAAAAATTTTGAAAAAAAATTTTGAAAAAAAAATTTTGAAAAAAAATTTTGAAAAAAAATTTTGAAAAAAAAATTTGAAAAAAAAATTTGAAAAAAAATTTTGAAAAAAAAAATTTGAAAAAAAATTTTGAAAAACAATTTTGAAAAAAAATTTTGAAAAAAAATTTTGAAAAAAAATTTAAAAAAAAAATTTTGAAAAAAAATTTTGAAAAAAAATTTTGAAAAAAAATTTAAAAAAAAAATTTTGAAAAAAAATTTTGAAAAAAAATTTTGAAAAAAAATTTTGAAAAAATATTTTGAAAAAAAGTTCTGAAAAAAAATTTGAAAAAAAAATTTGAAAAAAAATTTTGAAAAAAAATTTTGAAAAAAAATTTAAAAAAAAAAATTTTGAAAAAAAATTTTGAAAAAAAAATTTTGAAAAAAAATTTTGAAAAAAAATTTTGAAAAAAAATTTTGAAAAAAAAATTTGAAAAAAAATTTTGAAAAAAAATTTTGAAAAAAAAAATTTGAAAAAAAATTTTGAAAAAAAATTTTGAAAAAAAATTTTGAAAAAAAATTTGAAAAAAAATTTTGAAAAAAAATTTTGAAAAAAAATTTTGAAAAAAAATTTTGAAAAAAAATTTTGAAAAAAAATTTTGAAAAAAAATTTTGAAAAAAAATTTTGAAAAAAAGTTTTGAAAAAAAATTTGGAAAAAAAATTTAAAAAAAAAATTTCGAAAAAAAATTTCGAAAAAAAAATTTCGAAAAAAAAATTTCGAAAAAAAATTTTCAAAAAAAATTTCCAAAAAAAATTTTCAAAAAAAATTTTCAAAAAAAATTTTGAAAAAAAATTTTGAAAAAAAATTTTGAAAAAAAATTTTGAAAATAAATTTTGAAAAAAAATTTCGAAAAAAATTTTGAAAAAAAATTTCGAAAAAAAATTTTGAAAAAAAATTTCGAAAAAAAATTTTGAAAAAAAAATTTGAAAAAAAATTTCGAAAAAAAATTTTGAAAAAAAATTTTGAAAAAACATTTTGAAAAAAAATTTTGAAAAAAAATTTTGAAAAAAAATTTTGAAAAAAAATTTGAAAAAAAATTTTGAAAAAAAATTTTGAAAAAAAAATTTGAAAAAAAATTTTGAAAAAAAATTTTGAAAAAAAAATTTTGAAAAAAAATTTTGAAAAAAAATTTTGAAAAGAAATTTTGAAAAAAAATTTTGAAAAAAATTTTGAAAAAAAATTTTGAAAAAAAAATTTGAAAAAAAATTTTGAAAAAAAATTTTGAAAAAAAATTTTGAAAAAAAAATTTGAAAAAAAATTTTGAAAAAAAATTTTGAAAAAAAAAATTTGAAAAAAAATTTTGAAAAACAATTTTGAAAAAAAATTTTGAAAAAAAATTTTGAAAAAAAATTTAAAAAAAAATTTTGAAAAAAAATTTTGAAAAAAAATTTAAAAAAAAATTTTGAAAAAAAATTTTGAAAAAAAATTTTGAAAAAATATTTTGAAAAAAAGTTCTGAAAAAAAATTTGAAAAAAAAATTTGAAAAAAAATTTTGAAAAAAAATTTTGAAAAAAAATTTTGAAAAAAAATTTTGAAAAAAAAAATTTGAAAAAAAATTTTGAAAAAAAAATTTGAAAAAAAATTTTGAAAAAAAATTTTGAAAAAAAATTTTGAAAAAAAATTTTGAAAAAAAATTTTGAAAAAAAATTTTGAAAAAAAATTTTGAAAAAAAATTTTGAAAAAAAATTTTGAAAAAAAATTTGAAAAAAAATTTTGAAAAAAAATTTTGAAAAAAAATTTTGAAAAAAAATTTTGAAAAAAAATTTTGAAAAAAAATTTTGAAAAAAAATTTTGAAAAAAAATTTTGAAAAAAAGTTTTGAAAAAAAATTTTGAAAAAAAATTTAAAAAAAAAATTTCGAAAAAAAATTTTGAAAAAAAAATTTGAAAAAAAATTTCGAAAAAAAATTTCGAAAAAAAAATTTCGAAAAAAAATTTTGAAAAAAAATTTTGAAAAAAAATTTTGAAAAAAAATTTTGAAAAAAAATGTTGAAAAAAAATTTTGAAAAAAAAATTTGAAAAAAAATTTTGAAAAAAAATTTTGAAAAAAAATTTTGAAAAAAAATTTTGAAAAAAAATTTTGAAAAAAAATTTTGAAAAAAAATTTTGAAAAAAAATTTAAAAAAAAATTTGGAAAAAAAATTTTGAAAAAAAATTTTGAAAAAAAAATTTGAAAAAAAATTAAAATAAAAAATTTTGAAAAAAAATTTTGAAAAAAAAAAAAAATTTGAAAAAAAATTTTGAAAAAAAATTTTGAAAAAAAATTTTGAAAAAAAATTTTGAAAAAAAATTTTGAAAAAAGAATTTGAAAAAAAATTTTGAAAAAAATTTGAAAAAAAATTTTGAAAAAAAATGTTGAAAAAAAATTTTGAAAAAAAATTTTGAAAAAAAATTTTGAAAAAAAAATTTGAAAAAAAAATTTGAAAAAACATTTTGAAAAAAAAATTTGAAAAATAATTTTGAAAAAAAATTTTGAAAAAAAATTTTGAAAAAAAATTTTGAAAAAAAATTTTGAAAAAAAATTTTGAAAAAAAATTTTGAAAAAAAAATTTGAAAAAAAATTTCGAAAAAAAATTTCGAAAAAAAAAATTTCGAAAAAAAATTTCGAAAAAAAATTTTCAAAAAAAATTTTCAAAAAAAATTTTCAAAAAAAATTTTCAAAAAAAATTTTCAAAAAAAATTTTCAAAAAAAATTTTGAAAAAAAATTTTGAAAAAAAATTTTGAAAAAAAATTTTGAAAAAAAAATTTTAAAAAAAATTTTGAAAAAAAATTTTGAAAAAAAATTTTGAAAAAAAATTTTGAAAAAAAATTTGAAAAAAAATTTTGAAAAAAAATTTTGAAAAAAAATTTTGAAAAAAAAATTTGAAAAAAAATTTTGAAAAAAAATTTTGAAAAAAAATTTTGAAAAAAAATTTTGAAAAAAAATTTTGAAAAAAAATTTTAAAAAAAAATTTTGAAAAAAAATTTTGAAAAAAAAATTTGGAAAAAAATTTAAAAAAAAATTTGAAAAAAAATTTTGAAAAAAAATTTTGAAAAAAAATTTTGAAAAAAAATTTTGAAAAAAAATTTTGAAAAAAAAATTTTGAAAAAAAATTTTGAAAAAAAATTTTGAAAAAAAATTTTGAAAAAAAATTTGAAAAAAATTTTGAAAAAAATTTTGAAAAAAAATTTTGAAAAAAAATTTGAAAAAAATTTTGAAAAAAAATTTAAAAAAAAAATTTTGAAAAAAATTTTGAAAAAAAATTTTGAAAAAAATTTAAAAAAAATTTTGAAAAAAAGTTTGAAAAAAAAGTTTGAAAAAAAATTTCGAAAAAAAATTTTGAAAAAAAATTTTGAAAAAAAATTTTGAAAAAAAATTTTGAAAAAAAATTTTGAAAAAAAATTTTGAAAAAAAAATTTGAAAAAAATTTTGAAAAAAAATTTTGAAAAAAAAAATTTAAAAAAAAAATTTTGAAAAAAAATTTTGAAAAAAAAATTTGAAAAAAAATTTCGAAAAAAAATTTTGAAAAAAAAATTTTGAAAAAACATTTTGAAAAAAAATTTTGAAAAAAAATTTTGAAAAAAAATTTTGAAAAAAAATTTGAAAAAAAATTTTGAAAAAAAATTTTGAAAAAAAATTTGAAAAAAAATTTTGAAAAAAAATTTTGAAAAAAAAATTTTGAAAAAAAATTTTGAAAAAAAATTTTGAAAAAAAATTTTGAAAAAAAATTTTGAAAAAATTTTGAAAAAAAATTTTGAAAAAAAAATTTGAAAAAAAATTTTGAAAAAAATTTTGAAAAAAAATTTTGAAAAAAAATTTGAAAAAAATTTTGAAAAAAAATTTTGAAAAAAAAATTTGAAAAAAAATTTTGAAAAACAATTTTGAAAAAAAATTTTGAAAAAAATTTTGAAAAAAAGTTCTGAAAAAAAATTTGAAAAAAAATTTGAAAAAAAATTTTGAAAAAAAATTTTGAAAAAAAATTTTGAAAAAAAATTTTGAAAAAAAAATTTTTAAAAAAAATTTTGAAAAAAAATTTGAAAAAAAAATTTTGAAAAAAATTATGAAAAAAAATTTTGAAAAAAAATTTTGAAAAAAAATTTTGAAAAAAATTTTGAAAAAAAATTTTGAAAAAAAATTTTGAAAAAAAATTTTGAAAAAAAATTTTGAAAAAAAATTTTGAAAAAAAATTTGAAAAAAAATTTTGAAAAAAAATTTTTGAAAAAAAATTTTGAAAAAAAATTTTGAAAAAAAATTTTGAAAAAAAATTTTGAAAAAAAATTTTGAAAAAAAATTTTGAAAAAAAATTTTGAAAAAAATTTTGAAAAAAGTTTTGAAAAAAAATTTTGAAAAAAAATTAAAAAAAAAATTTCGAAAAAAAATTTTGAAAAAAAAATTTGAAAAAAATTTCGAAAAAAATTTCGAAAAAAAAATTTCGAAAAAAAATTTTGAAAAAAAATTTTGAAAAAAATTTTGAAAAAAAATGTTGAAAAAAAATTTTGAAAAAAAAATTTGAAAAAAAATTTTGAAAAAAAATTTTGAAAAAAATTTTGAAAAAAAATTTTGAAAAAAAATTTTGAAAAAAAATTTTGAAAAAAAATTTTGAAAAAAAATTTTGAAAAAAAATTTGAAAAAAAAATTTTGAAAAAAAATTTTGAAAAAAATTTTGAAAAAAAATTTTGAAAAAAAATTAAAATAAAAAATTTTGAAAAAAAATTTTGAAAAAAAAAAAAAAAAAATTGAAAAAAAATTTTGAAAAAAAATTTTGAAAAAAATTTTGAAAAAAAATTTTGAAAAAAAATTTTGAAAAAAAATTTTGAAAAAAAATTTTCAAAAAAAATTTTCAAAAAAAATTTTCAAAAAAATTTTCAAAAAAATTTTCAAAAAAAATTTTGAAAAAAAATTTTGAAAAAAAATTTTGAAAAAAAATTTTGAAAAAAAAATTTTAAAAAAATTTTGAAAAAAAATTTTGAAAAAAATTTTGAAAAAAAATTTTGAAAAAAAATTTGAAAAAAAAATTTGAAAAAAATTTTGAAAAAAATTTTGAAAAAAAATTTGAAAAAAAATTTTGAAAAAAAATTTTGAAAAAAAATTTTGAAAAACAATTTTGAAAAAAAATTTGAAAAAAAAATTTGAAAAAAAATTTTGAAAAAAAATTTTGAAAAAAATTTCGAAAAAAAATTTGAAAAAAAATTTGAAAAAAAATTTTGAAAAAAAAATTTCGAAAAAAAATTTCGAAAAAAAATTTCGAAAAAAAATTTCGAAAAAAAATTTCGAAAAAAAGTTCGAAAAAAATTTCGAAAAAAAATTTGAAAAAAAATTTTGAAAAAAAAAATTTGAAAAAAAATTTTGAAAAAAATTTTGAAAAAAAATTTTGAAAAAAAATTTTGAAAAAAAATTTTGAAAAAAAATTTGAAAAAAAATTTTGAAAAAAAATTTTGAAAAAAAGTTTTGAAAAAAATTAAAAAAAAAATTTTGAAAAAAAATTTTGAAAAAAAATTTTGAAAAAAATTTGAAAAAAAATTTTGAAAAAAAAATTTGAAAAAAAATTTTGAAAAAAAATTTTGAAAAAAAATTTTGAAAAAAAATTTTGAAAAAAATTTTGAAAAAAATTTTGAAAAAAATTTAGAAAAAAATTTTGAAAAAAATTTTAAAAAAAAATTTTGAAAAAAAATTTTGAAAAAAAAATTTTGAAAAAAAATTTAAAAAAAAATTTTGAAAAAAAATTTTGAAAAAAATTTTGAAAAAAAATTTTGAAAAAAAATTTTGAAAAAAAATTTTGAAAAAAAATTTTGAAAAAAAATTTTGAAAAAAAATTTTGAAAAAAAATTTTGAAAAAAAATTTTGAAAAAAATTTTGAAAAAAAATTTTTAAAAAAAAATTTTGAAAAAAAATTTTGAAAAAAAAATTTTGAAAAAAAATTTAAAAAAAAATTTTGAAAAAAAATTTTGAAAAAAAAGTTTGAAAAAAAATTTTGAAAAAAAATTTTGAAAAAAAATTTTGAAAAAAAATTTTGAAAAAAAATTTTGAAAAAAATTTTGAAAAAAAAATTTGAAAAAAAATTTTGAAAAAAATTAAAAAAAAAAAATTTGAAAAAAAATTTTGAAAAAAAATTTTGAAAAAAAATTTTGAAAAAAATTTGAAAAAAATTTTGAAAAAAAATTTTGAAAAAAATTTTGAAAAAAAATTTTGAAAAAAAATTTTGAAAAAAATTTTGAAAAAAAATTTTGAAAAAAAATTTTGAAAAAAATTTTGAAAAAAAATTTGGAAAAAAAAATTCGAAAAAAAATTTCGAAAAAAAATTTCGAAAAAAAAATTTCGAAAAAAATTTTCAAAAAAAATTTCCAAAAAAAATTTTCAAAAAAAAATTTTCAAAAAAAATTTTGAAAAAAAATTTGAAAAAATAAATTTCGAAAAAAAATTTCGAAAAAAATTTTGAAAAAAAATTTCGAAAAAAAATTTTGAAAAAAAATTTTGAAAAAAAATTTGAAAAAAAATTTTGAAAAAAAATTTTGAAAAAAAATTTTGAAAAAAAAATTTGAAAAAAAATTTTGAAAAAAAATTTTGAAAAAAAATTTTGAAAAACAATTTTGAAAAAAAATTTTGAAAAAAAATTTGAAAAAAAATTTTGAAAAAAAATTTTGAAAAAAAATTTCGAAAAAAAATTTGAAAAAAAATTTTGAAAAAAAATTTTGAAAAAAAAATTTCGAAAAAAAATTTCGAAAAAAAATTTCGAAAAAAAATTTCGAAAAAAAATTTCGAAAAAAAGTTCGAAAAAAAATTTCGAAAAAAAATTTTGAAAAAAAATTTTGAAAAAAAAATTTGAAAAAAAATTTTGAAAAAAAATTTTGAAAAAAAATTTTGAAAAAAAATTTTGAAAAAAAATTTTGAAAAAAAATTTGAAAAAAAATTTTGAAAAAAAATTTTGAAAAAAAGTTTTGAAAAAAAATTAAAAAAAAAATTTTGAAAAAAAATTTTGAAAAAAAATTTTGAAAAAAAATTTGAAAAAAAATTTTGAAAAAAAAATTTGAAAAAAAATTTTGAAAAAAAATTTTGAAAAAAAATTTTGAAAAAAAATTTTGAAAAAAAATTTTGAAAAAAAATTTTGAAAAAAAATTTAGAAAAAAAATTTTGAAAAAAAATTTTAAAAAAAAAATTTTGAAAAAAAATTTTGAAAAAAAAATTTTGAAAAAAAATTTAAAAAAAAATTTTGAAAAAAAATTTTGAAAAAAAATTTTGAAAAAAAATTTTGAAAAAAAATTTTGAAAAAAAATTTTGAAAAAAAATTTTGAAAAAAAATTTTGAAAAAAAATTTTGAAAAAAAATTTTGAAAAAAAATTTTGAAAAAAAATTTTGAAAAAAAATTTTTAAAAAAAAATTTTGAAAAAAAATTTTGAAAAAAAAATTTTGAAAAAAAATTTAAAAAAAAATTTTGAAAAAAAATTTTGAAAAAAAAGTTTGAAAAAAAATTTTGAAAAAAATTTTGAAAAAAAATTTTGAAAAAAAATTTTGAAAAAAAATTTTGAAAAAAAATTTTGAAAAAAAAATTTGAAAAAAAATTTTGAAAAAAAATTTTAAAAAAAAAATTTGAAAAAAAATTTTGAAAAAAAATTTTTAAAAAAAAAAAAATGTGGAAAAAAAATTTGAAAAAAAATTTTGAAAAAAAATTTTGAAAAAAAATTTTGAAAAAAAATTTTGAAAAAAAATTTTGAAAAAAAATTTTGAAAAAAAATTTTGAAAAAAAATTTTGAAAAAAAATTTTGAAAAAAAATTTGGAAAAAAAAATTCGAAAAAAAATTTCGAAAAAAAATTTCGAAAAAAAAATTTCGAAAAAAAATTTTCAAAAAAAATTTCCAAAAAAAATTTTCAAAAAAAATTTTCAAAAAAAATTTTGAAAAAAAATTTTGAAAAAAAATTTGAAAATAAATTTCGAAAAAAAATTTCGAAAAAAATTTTGAAAAAAATTTCGAAAAAAAATTTTGAAAAAAAATTTCGAAAAAAAATTTTGAAAAAAAAATTTGAAAAAAAATTTCGAAAAAAAATTTTGAAAAAAAATTTTGAAAAAACATTTTGAAAAAAAATTTTGAAAAAAAATTTTGAAAAAAAATTTTGAAAAAAAATTTTGAAAAAAAATTTGAAAAAAAATTTTGAAAAAAATTTTGAAAAAAAATTTGAAAAAAAATTTTGAAAAAAAATTTTGAAAAAAAAATTTTGAAAAAAAATTTTGAAAAAAAATTTTGAAAAAAAATTTTGAAAAAAAATTTTGAAAAAAATTTTGAAAAAAAATTTTGAAAAAAAAATTTGAAAAAAATTTTGAAAAAAAATTTTGAAAAAAAATTTTGAAAAAAAATTTGAAAAAAAATTTTGAAAAAAAATTTTGAAAAAAAAATTTGAAAAAAAATTTTGAAAAACAATTTTGAAAAAAAATTTTGAAAAAAAATTTTGAAAAAAAATTTAAAAAAAAATTTTGAAAAAAAATTTTGAAAAAAAATTTTGAAAAAAAATTTTGAAAAAAAATTTTGAAAAAAAATTTTGAAAAAAAATTTTGAAAAAAAATTTTGAAAAAATATTTTGAAAAAAAGTTCTGAAAAAAAATTTGAAAAAAAAAATTTGAAAAAAAATTTTGAAAAAAAATTTTGAAAAAAAATTTTGAAAAAAAAATTTTGAAAAAAAATTTTGAAAAAAAATTTTGAAAAAAAATTTTGAAAAAAAATTTTGAAAAAAAATTTTGAAAAAAATTTTGAAAAAAAATTTTGAAAAAAAAATTTGAAAAAAAATTTTGAAAAAAAATTTTGAAAAAAAATTTTGAAAAAAAAATTTGAAAAAAAATTTTGAAAAAAAATTTTGAAAAAAAAAATTTGAAAAAAAATTTTGAAAAACAATTTTGAAAAAAAATTTTGAAAAAAAATTTTGAAAAAAAATTTAAAAAAAAAATTTTGAAAAAAAATTTTGAAAAAAAATTTTGAAAAAAAATTTTGAAAAAAAATTTTAAAAAAAAATTTTGAAAAAAAATTTTGAAAAAAAATTTTGAAAAAAAATTTTGAAAAAATATTTTGAAAAAAAGTTCTGAAAAAAAATTTGAAAAAAAAAATTTGAAAAAAAATTTTGAAAAAAAATTTTGAAAAAAAATTTTGAAAAAAAATTTTGAAAAAAAAATTTTGAAAAAAAATTTTGAAAAAAAAGTTTGAAAAAAAATTTTGAAAAAAAATTTTGAAAAAAAATTTTGAAAAAAAATTTTGAAAAAAAATTTTGAAAAAAAATTTTGAAAAAAAATTTTGAAAAAAAATTTTGAAAAAAAATTTAAAAAAAAAAATTTGAAAAAAAATTTTGAAAAAAAATTTTGAAAAAAAATTTTGAAAAAAAATTTGAAAAAAAATTTTGAAAAAAAATTTTGAAAAAAAATTTTGAAAAAAAATTTTGAAAAAAAATTTTGAAAAAAAATTTTGAAAAAAAATTTTGAAAAAAAATTTTGAAAAAAAATTTTGAAAAAAAATTTGGAAAAAAAAATTCGAAAAAAAATTTCGAAAAAAAATTTCGAAAAAAAAATTTCGAAAAAAAATTTTCAAAAAAAATTTCCAAAAAAAATTTTCAAAAAAAATTTTCAAAAAAAATTTTGAAAAAAAATTTTGAAAAAAAATTTTGAAAATAAATTTCGAAAAAAAATTTCGAAAAAAATTTTGAAAAAAAATTTCGAAAAAAAATTTTGAAAAAAAATTTCGAAAAAAAATTTTGAAAAAAAAATTTGAAAAAAAATTTCGAAAAAAAATTTTGAAAAAAAATTTTGAAAAAACATTTTGAAAAAAAATTTTGAAAAAAAATTTTGAAAAAAAATTTTGAAAAAAAATTTTGAAAAAAAATTTGAAAAAAAATTTTGAAAAAAAATTTTGAAAAAAAAATTTGAAAAAAAATTTTGAAAAAAAATTTTGAAAAAAAAATTTTGAAAAAAAATTTTGAAAAAAAATTTTGAAAAAAAATTTTGAAAAAAAATTTTGAAAAAAATTTTGAAAAAAAATTTTGAAAAAAAAATTTGAAAAAAAATTTTGAAAAAAAATTTTGAAAAAAAATTTTGAAAAAAAAATTTGAAAAAAAATTTTGAAAAAAAATTTTGAAAAAAAAAATTTGAAAAAAAATTTTGAAAAACAATTTTGAAAAAAAATTTTGAAAAAAAATTTTGAAAAAAAATTTAAAAAAAAAATTTTGAAAAAAAATTTTGAAAAAAAATTTTGAAAAAAAATTTTAAAAAAAAATTTTGAAAAAAAATTTTGAAAAAAAATTTTGAAAAAAAATTTTGAAAAAATATTTTGAAAAAAAGTTCTGAAAAAAAATTTGAAAAAAAAAATTTGAAAAAAAATTTTGAAAAAAAATTTTGAAAAAAAATTTTGAAAAAAAAATTTTGAAAAAAAATTTTGAAAAAAAATTTTGAAAAAAAATTTTGAAAAAAAATTTTGAAAAAAAATTTTGAAAAAAATTTTGAAAAAAAATTTTGAAAAAAAAATTTGAAAAAAAATTTTGAAAAAAAATTTTGAAAAAAAATTTTGAAAAAAAAATTTGAAAAAAAATTTTGAAAAAAAATTTTGAAAAAAAAAATTTGAAAAAAAATTTTGAAAAACAATTTTGAAAAAAAATTTTGAAAAAAAATTTTGAAAAAAATTTAAAAAAAAAATTTTGAAAAAAAATTTTGAAAAAAAATTTTGAAAAAAAATTTTAAAAAAAAATTTTGAAAAAAAATTTTGAAAAAAAATTTTGAAAAAAAATTTTGAAAAAATATTTTGAAAAAAAGTTCTGAAAAAAAATTTGAAAAAAAAAATTTGAAAAAAAATTTTGAAAAAAAATTTTGAAAAAAAATTTTGAAAAAAAATTTTGAAAAAAAAATTTTGAAAAAAAATTTTGAAAAAAAAATTTGAAAAAAAATTTTGAAAAAAAATTTTGAAAAAAAATTTTGAAAAAAAATTTTGAAAAAAAATTTTGAAAAAAAATTTTGAAAAAAAATTTTGAAAAAAAATTTTGAAAAAAAATTTTGAAAAAAAATTTTGAAAAAAAATTTGAAAAAAAATTTTGAAAAAAAATTTTGAAAAAAAATTTTGGAAAAAAATTTTGAAAAAAAATTTTGAAAAAAAATTTTGAAAAAAAATTTTGAAAAAAAATTTTGAAAAAAAATTTTGAAAAAAAGCTTTGAAAAAAAATTTTGAAAAAAAATTTAAAAAAAAAATTTCGAAAAAAAATTTTGAAAAAAAAATTTGAAAAAAAATTTTGAAAAAAAATTTCGAAAAAAAAATTTCGAAAAAAAATTTTAAAAAAAAATTTTGAAAAAAAATTTTGAAAAAAAATTTTGAAAAAAAATGTTGAAAAAAAATTTTGAAAAAAAAATTTGAAAAAAAATTTTGAAAAAAAATTTTGAAAAAAAATTTTGAAAAAAAATGTTGAAAAAAAATTTTGAAAAAAAAATTTGAAAAAAAATTTTGAAAAAAAATTTTGAAAAAAAATTTTGAAAAAAAATTTTGAAAAAAAATTTTGAAAAAAAATTTTGAAAAAAAATTTTGAAAAAAAATTTTGAAAAAAAATTTTGAAAAAAAATTTTGAAAAAAAATTTTGAAAAAAAATTTTGAAAAAAAATTTTGAAAAAAAATTTTGAAAAAAAATTTTGGAAAAAAATTTTGAAAAAATATTTTGAAAAAAAGTTCTGAAAAAAAATTTGAAAAAAAATTTTGAAAAAAAATTTTGAAAAAAAATTTTGAAAAAAAATTTTGAAAAAAAATTTTGAAAAAAAAATTTTGAAAAAAAATTTTGAAAAAAAAATTTGAAAAAAAATTTTGAAAAAAAATTTTGAAAAAAAATTTTGAAAAAAAATTTTGAAAAAAAATTTTGAAAAAAAATTTTGAAAAAAAATTTTGAAAAAAAATTTTGAAAAAAAATTTTGAAAAAAAATTTTGAAAAAAAATTTTGGAAAAAAATTTTGAAAAAATATTTTGAAAAAAAGTTCTGAAAAAAAATTTGAAAAAAAATTTTGAAAAAAAATTTTGAAAGAAAATTTTGAAAAAAAATTTTGAAAAAAAATTTTGAAAAAAAAATTTTGAAAAAAAATTTTGAAAAAAAAATTTGAAAAAAAATTTTGAAAAAAAATTTTGAAAAAAAATTTTGAAAAAAAATTTTGAAAAAAAATTTTGAAAAAAAATTTTGAAAAAAAATTTTGAAAAAAAATTTTGAAAAAAAATTTTGAAAAAAAATTTGAAAAAAAATTTTGAAAAAAAATTTTGAAAAAAAATTTTGAAAAAAAATTTTGAAAAAAAATTTTGAAAAAAAATTTTGAAAAAAAATTTTGAAAAAAAATTTTGAAAAAAAGTTTTGAAAAAAAATTTTGAAAAAAAATTTTTAAAAAAAATTTCGAAAAAAAATTTTGAAAAAAAAATTTGAAAAAAAATTTCGAAAAAAAATTTCGAAAAAAAATTTCGAAAAAAAATTTTGAAAAAAAATTTTGAAAAAAAATTTTGAAAAAAAATTTTGAAAAAAAATTTTGAAAAAAAATTTTGAAAAAAAATTTTGAAAAAAAATTTTGAAAAAAAAATTTGAAAAAAAATTTTGAAAAAAAATTTTGAAAAACAATTTTGAAAAAAAATTTTGAAAAAAAATTTTGAAAAAAAATTTTGAAAAAAAATTTTGAAAAAAAATTTTGAAAAAAAATTTTGGAAAAAAATTTTGAAAAAAAATTTTGAAAAAAAATTTTGAAAAAATATTTTGAAAAAAAGTTCTGAAAAAAAATTTGAAAAAAAATTTTGAAAAAAAATTTTGAAAAAAAATTTTGAAAAAAAATTTTGAAGAAAAATTTAAAAAAAAAAATTTTGAAAAAAAATTTTGAAAAAAAAATTTGAAAAAAAATTTTGAAAAAAAATTTTGAAAAAAAATTTTGAAAAAAAATTTTGAAAAAAAATTTTGAAAAAAAATTTTGAAAAAAAATTTTGAAAAAAAATTTTGAAAAAAAATTTTGAAAAAAAATTTTGAAAAAAAATTTTGAAAAAAAATTTTGAAAAAAAATTTGAAAAAAAATTTTGAAAAAAAAATTTGAAAAAAAATTTTGAAAAAAAATTTTGAAAAAAAATTTTGAAAAAAAATTTTGAAAAAAAATTTTGAAAAAAAATTTTGAAAAAAATTTTGAAAAAAAGTTTTGAAAAAAAATTTTGAAAAAAAATTTTGAAAAAAAATTTCGAAAAAAAATTTTGAAAAAAAAATTTGAAAAAAAATTTCGAAAAAAAATTTCGAAAAAAAAATTTCGAAAAAAAATTTTGAAAAAAAATTTTCAAAAAAAATTTTCAAAAAAAATTTTGAAAAAAAATTTTGAAAAAAAATTTTGAAAAAAAATTTTGAAAAAAAATTTTGAAAAAAAATTTTGAAAAAAAAATTTGAAAAAAAATTTTGAAAAAAAATTTTGAAAAACAATTTTGAAAAAAAATTTTGAAAAAAAATTTTGAAAAAAAATTTTGAAAAAAAATTTTGAAGAAAAATTTTGAAAAAAAATTTCGAAAAAAAATTTTGAAAAAAAATTTTGAAAAAAAATTTTGAAAAACAATTTTGAAAAAAAATTTCGAAAAAAAATTTTGAAAAAAAATTTTGAAAAAAAATTTTGAAAAAAAATTCTGAAAAAAAATTTTGAAAAAAAATTTTGAAAAAAAATTTTGAAAAAAAATTTTGAAAAAAAATTTCGAAAAAAAATTTAAAAAAAAAATTTCGAAAAAAAATTTTGAAAATAAATTTTGAAAAAAAATTTTGAAAAAAAATTTTGAAAAAAAATTTTGAAAAAAAATTTTGAAAAAAAATTTCGAAAAAAAATTTTGAAAAAAAATTTTGAAAAAAAATTTTGAAAAAAAATTTTGAAAAAAAATTTGAAAAAAAATTTTGAAAAAAAATTTTGAAAAAAAATTTTGAAAAAAAATTTTGAAAAAAGATTTTGAAAAAAAATTTTGAAAAAAAAATTTGAAAAAAAAATTTGAAAAAAAATTTTGAAAAAACATTTTGAAAAAAAATTTTGAAAAAAAATTTGAAAAAAAATTTTGAAAAAAAATTTTGAAAAAAAATTTTGAAAAAAAATTTTGAAAAAAAATTTTGAAAAAAAATTTTGAAAAAAAAATTGAAAAAAAATTTTGAAAAAAAATTTTGAAAAAAAAATTTGAAAAAAAATTTTGAAAAAAAATTTTGAAAAAAAATTTTAAAAAAATATTTTGAAAAAAAATTTTGAAAAAAAATTTTGAAAAAAAATTTTGAAAAAAAATTTTGAAAAAAAATTTTGAAAAAAAATTTTGAAAAAAATTATGAAAAAAAAATTTTGAAAAAAAGTTTTGAAAAAAAATTAAAAAAAAAATTTTGAAAAAAAATTTTGAAAAAAATTTTGAAAAAAAATTTTGAAAAAAAATTTTGAAAAAAAATTTCGAAAAAAAATTTTGAAAAAAAAATTTGAAAAAAAATTTCGAAAAAAAATTTCGAAAAAAAAATTTCGAAAAAAAATTTTGAAAAAAAATTTTCAATAAAAATATTCAAAAAAAATTTTCAAAAAAAATTTTGAAAAAAAATTTCGAAAAAAAATTTCGAAAAAAAATTTCGAAAAAAAATTTCGAAAAAAAATTTCGAAAAAAAATTTCGAAAAAAAATTTCGAAAAAAAATTTCGAAAAAAAATTTCGAAAAAAAATTTTGAAAAAAAATTTTGAAAAAAAATTTTGAAAAAAATTTTGAAAAAAAAATTTGAAAAAAAATTTTGAAAAAAAATTTTGAAAAAAAATTTTGAAAAAAAATTTTAGAAAAAAATTTTGAAAAAAAATTTTGAAAAAAAATTTTGAAAAAAAATTTTGACAAAAAATTTTGAAAAAAAATTTTGAAAAAAAATTTTGAAAAAAAATTTTGAAAAAAAATTTTGAAAAAAAATTTTGAAAAAAAATTTTGAAAAAAAATTTTGAAAAAAAAATTTGAAAAAAAATTTTGAAAAAAAATTTTGAAAAAAAATTTTGAAAAAAAATTTTGAAAAAAAATTGAAAAAATATTTTAAAAAAAAATTTTGAAAAAAAATTTTGAAAAAAAATTTTGAAAAAAAATTTTGAAAAGAAATTTCGAAAAAAAATTTCGAAAAAAAATTTCGAAAAAAAATTTCGAAAAGAAATTTTGAAAAAAAATTTCGAAAAAAAATTTCGAAAAAAAATTTCGAAAAAAAAATTTGAAAAAAAATTTTGAAAAAACATTTTGAAAAAAAATTTTGAAAAAAAATTTTGAAAAAAAATTTGAAAAAAAATTTTGAAAAAAAATTTTGAAAAAAAAATTTGAAAAAAAATTTTGAAAAAAAATTTTGAAAAAAAAATTTTGAAAAAAAAATTTGAAAAAAAATTTTGAAAAAAAATTTTGAAAAAAAATTTTGAAAAAAATTTTGAAAAAAAATTTTGAAAAAAAAATTTGAAAAAAAATTTTGAAAAAAAATTTTGAAAAAAAAATTTGAAAAAAAATTTTGAAAAAAAATTTTGAAAAAAAAAATTTGAAAAAAAATTTTGAAAAAAAATTTTGAAAAACAATTTTGAAAAAAAATTTTGAAAAAAAATTTTGAAAAAAAATTTTAAAAAAAAATTTTGAAAAAAAATTTTGAAAAAAAATTTTGAAAAAATATTTTGAAAAAAAGTTCTGAAAAAAAATTTGAAAAAAAAATTTGAAAAAAAATTTTGAAAAAAAATTTTGAAAAAAAATTTTGAAAAAAAGTTTTGAAAAAGAAATTTTGAAAAAAAATTTTGAAAAAAAAATTTGAAAAAAAATTTTGAAAAAAAATTTTGAAAAAAAATTTTGAAAAAAAATTTTGAAAAAAAATTTTGAAAAAAAATTTTGAAAAAAAATTTTGAAAAAAAATTTTGAAAAAAAATTTTGAAAAAAAATTTTGAAAAAAAATTTGAAAAAAAATTTTGAAAAAAAATTTTGAAAAAAAATTTTGAAAAAAAATTTTGAAAAAAAATTTTGAAAAAAAATTTTGAAAAAAAATTTTGAAAAAAAATTTTGAAAAAAAGTTTTGAAAAAAAATTTTGAAAAAAAATTTTAAAAAAAAATTTCGAAAAAAATTTTTAAAAAAAAATTTGAAAAAAAATTTCGAAAAAAAATTTCGAAAAAAAAATTTCGAAAAAAAATTTTGAAAAAAAATTTTGAAAAAAAATTTTGAAAAAAAATTTTGAAAAAAAATTTTGAAAAAAAAATTTGAAAAAAAATTTTGAAAAAAAATTTTGAAAAAAAATTTTGAAAAAAAATTTTGAAAAAAAATTTTGAAAAAAAATTTCGAAAAAAAATTTTGAAAAAAAATTTTGAAAAAAAATTTTGAAAAACAATTTTGAAAAAAAATTTCGAAAAAAAATTTTGAAAAAAAATTTTGAAAAAAAATTTTGAAAAAAAATTTTGAAAAAAAATTTTGAAAAAAAATTTTGAAAAAAAATTTTGAAAAAAAATTTTGAAAAAAATTTCGAAAAAAAATTTTGAAAAAAAATTTCGAAAAAAGATTTTGAAAATAAATTTTGAAAAAAAATTTTGAAAAAAATTTTGAAAAAAAATTTTGAAAAAATATTTTGAAAAAAAAATTTAAAAAAAAATTTGAAAAAAAATTTTGAAAAAAAATTTTGAAAAAAAATTTTGAAAAAAAATTTTGAAAAAAGATTTTGAAAAAAAATTTTGAAAAAAAAATTTGAAAAAAAATTTTGAAAAAAAATTTTGAAAAAACATTTTGAAAAAAAATTTTGAAAAAAAATTTGAAAAAAAATTTTGAAAAAAAATTTTGAAAAAAAATTTTGAAAAAAAAATTTTGAAAAAAAATTTTGAAAAAAAATTTTGAAAAAAAATTTTGAAAAAAAAAATTGAAAAAAAATTTTGAAAAAAAATTTTGAAAAAAAATTTTGAAAAAAAATTTTGAAAAAAAATTTTAAAAAAATATTTTGAAAAAAAATTTTGAAAAAAAATTTTGAAAAAAAATTTTGAAAAAAAATTTTGAAAAAAAATTTAAAAAAAAGTTTTGAAAAAAAATTTAAAAAAAAATTTTGAAAAAAAATTTTGAAAAAAAATTTTGAAAAAAAATTTTGAAAAAAAATTTTGAAAAAAAATTTTGAAAAAAAATTTTGAAAAAAAATTTTGAAAAAAAATTTCGAAAAAAAATTTTGAAAAAAAAATTTGAAAAAAAATTTCGAAAAAAAATTTCGAAAAAAAAATTTCGAAAAAAAATTTTGAAAAAAAATTTTCAAAAAAAATTTTCAAAAAAAATTTTCAAAAAAAATTTTCAAAAAAAATTTTGAAAAAAAATTTGAAAAAAAATTTTGAAAAATAATTTTGAAAAAAAATTTTGAAAAAAAATTTTGAAAAAAAAATTTGAAAAAAGAATTTGAAAAAAAAAATTTGAAAAAAAATTTTGAAAAAAAATTTTGAAAAAAATTTTGAAAAAAAATTTTGAAAAAAAATTTTGAAAAAAATTTGAAAAAAAATTTTGAAAAAAAATTTTGAAAAAAAAATTTGAAAAAAAAATTTGAAAAAAAAATTTTGAAAAAAAATTTTGAAAAAAAATTTTGAAAAAAAATTTTGAAAAAAATTTTGAAAAAAAATTTTGAAAAAAAAATTTGAAAAAAAATTTTGAAAAAAAATTTTGAAAAAAAAATTTGAAAAAAAATTTTGAAAGAAAATTTTGAAAAAAAATTTTGAAAAAAAATTTTAGAAAAAAATTTTGAAAAAAAATTTTGAAAAAAAATTTTGAAAAAAAATTTTGAAAAAAAATTTTGAAAAAAATGTTGAAAAAAAATTTTGAAAAAAAAATTTGAAAAAAAATTTTGAAAAAAAATTTTGAAAAAAAATTTTGAAAAAAAATTTTGAAAAAAAATTTTGAAAAAAAATTTTGAAAAAAAATTTTGAAAAAAAATTTTGAAAAAAAATTTGAAAAAAAATTTTGAAAAAAAATTTTGAAAAAGAATTTTGAAAAAAAATTTTGAAAAAAAATTAAAATAAAAAATTTTGAAAAAAAATTTTGAAAAAAAAAAAAAAAATTTGAAAAAAAATTTTGAAAAAAAATTTTGAAAAAAAATTTTGAAAAAAAATTTTGAAAAAAGAATTTGAAAAAAAAATTTTGAAAAAAAATTTTGAAAAAATAATTATGAAAAAAAATTTGAAAAAAAAAATTTTGAAAAAAAATTTTGAAAAAAAATTTTGAAAGAAAATTTTGAAAAAAAATTTTGAAAAAAAATTTTGAAAAAAAATTTTGAAAAAAATTTGAAAAAAAATTTTGAAAAAAAATGTTGAAAAAAAATTTTGAAAAAAAATTTTGAAAAAAAAATTTGAAAAAAAAATTTGAAAAAACATTTTGAAAAAAAAATTTGAAAAATAATTTTGAAAAAAAATTTTGAAAAAAAATTTTGAAAAAAAAATTTTGAAAAAAAATTTTGAAAAAAAATTTTGAAAAAAAATTTTGAAAAAAAATTTTGAAAAAAAATTTTGAAAAAAAATTTCGAAAAAAAATTTTGAAAAAAAATTTTGAAAAAAAATTTTGAAAAACAATTTTGAAAAAAAATTTCGAAAAAAAATTTTGAAAAAAAATTTTGAAAAAAAATTTTGAAAAAAAATTTTGAAAAAAAATTTTGAAAAAAAATTTTGAAAAAAAATTTTGAAAAAAAATTTTGAAAAAAATTTCGAAAAAAAATTTTGAAAAAAAATTTCGAAAAAAGATTTTGAAAATAAATTTTGAAAAAAAATTTTGAAAAAAATTTTGAAAAAAAATTTTGAAAAAATATTTTGAAAAAAAAATTTAAAAAAAAATTTGAAAAAAAATTTTGAAAAAAAATTTTGAAAAAAAATTTTGAAAAAAAATTTTGAAAAAAGATTTTGAAAAAAAATTTTGAAAAAAAAATTTGAAAAAAAATTTTGAAAAAAAATTTTGAAAAAACATTTTGAAAAAAAATTTTGAAAAAAAATTTGAAAAAAAATTTTGAAAAAAAATTTTGAAAAAAAATTTTGAAAAAAAAATTTTGAAAAAAAATTTTGAAAAAAAATTTTGAAAAAAAATTTTGAAAAAAAAAATTGAAAAAAAATTTTGAAAAAAAATTTTGAAAAAAAATTTTGAAAAAAAATTTTGAAAAAAAATTTTAAAAAAATATTTTGAAAAAAAATTTTGAAAAAAAATTTTGAAAAAAAATTTTGAAAAAAAATTTAAAAAAAAGTTTTGAAAAAAAATTTAAAAAAAAATTTTGAAAAAAAATTTTGAAAAAAAATTTTGAAAAAAAATTTTGAAAAAAAATTTTGAAAAAAAATTTTGAAAAAAAATTTTGAAAAAAAATTTCGAAAAAAAATTTTGAAAAAAAAATTTGAAAAAAAATTTCGAAAAAAAATTTCGAAAAAAAAATTTCGAAAAAAAATTTTGAAAAAAAATTTTCAAAAAAAATTTTCAAAAAAAATTTTCAAAAAAAATTTTCAAAAAAAATTTTGAAAAAAAATTTGAAAAAAAATTTTGAAAAATAATTTTGAAAAAAAATTTTGAAAAAAAATTTTGAAAAAAAAATTTGAAAAAAGAATTTGAAAAAAAAAATTTGAAAAAAAATTTTGAAAAAAAATTTTGAAAAAAATTTTGAAAAAAAATTTTGAAAAAAAATTTTGAAAAAAATTTGAAAAAAAATTTTGAAAAAAAATTTTGAAAAAAAAATTTGAAAAAAAAATTTGAAAAAAAAATTTTGAAAAAAAATTTTGAAAAAAAATTTTGAAAAAAAATTTTGAAAAAAATTTTGAAAAAAAATTTTGAAAAAAAAATTTGAAAAAAAATTTTGAAAAAAAATTTTGAAAAAAAAATTTGAAAAAAAATTTTGAAAGAAAATTTTGAAAAAAAATTTTGAAAAAAAATTTTAGAAAAAAATTTTGAAAAAAAATTTTGAAAAAAAATTTTGAAAAAAAATTTTGAAAAAAAATTTTGAAAAAAATGTTGAAAAAAAATTTTGAAAAAAAAATTTGAAAAAAAATTTTGAAAAAAAATTTTGAAAAAAAATTTTGAAAAAAAATTTTGAAAAAAAATTTTGAAAAAAAATTTTGAAAAAAAATTTTGAAAAAAAATTTTGAAAAAAAATTTGAAAAAAAATTTTGAAAAAAAATTTTGAAAAAGAATTTTGAAAAAAAATTTTGAAAAAAAATTAAAATAAAAAATTTTGAAAAAAAATTTTGAAAAAAAAAAAAAAAATTTGAAAAAAAATTTTGAAAAAAAATTTTGAAAAAAAATTTTGAAAAAAAATTTTGAAAAAAGAATTTGAAAAAAAAATTTTGAAAAAAAATTTTGAAAAAATAATTATGAAAAAAAATTTGAAAAAAAAAATTTTGAAAAAAAATTTTGAAAAAAAATTTTGAAAGAAAATTTTGAAAAAAAATTTTGAAAAAAAATTTTGAAAAAAAATTTTGAAAAAAATTTGAAAAAAAATTTTGAAAAAAAATGTTGAAAAAAAATTTTGAAAAAAAATTTTGAAAAAAAAATTTGAAAAAAAAATTTGAAAAAACATTTTGAAAAAAAAATTTGAAAAATAATTTTGAAAAAAAATTTTGAAAAAAAATTTTGAAAAAAAAATTTTGAAAAAAAATTTTGAAAAAAAATTTTGAAAAAAAATTTTGAAAAAAAAATTTGAAAAAAAATTTCGAAAAAAAATTTCGAAAAAAAAAATTTCGAAAAAAAATTTCGAAAAAAAATTTTCAAAAAAAATTTTCAAAAAAAATTTTCAAAAAAAATTTTCAAAAAAAATTTTCAAAAAAAATTTTCAAAAAAAATTTTGAAAAAAAAATTTGAAAAAAAATTTTGAAAAAAAATTTTGAAAAAAAAATTTTAAAAAAAATTTTCAAAAAAAATTTTGAAAAAAAATTTTGAAAAAAAATTTTGAAAAAAAAATTTGAAAAAAAATTTTGAAAAAAAATTTTGAAAAAAAATTTTGAAAAAAAAATTTGAAAAAAAATTTTGAAAAAAAATTTTGAAAAAAAATTTTGAAAAACAATTTTGAAAAAAAATTTTGAAAAAAAAATTTGAAAAAAAATTTTGAAAAAAAATTTTGAAAAAAAATTTCGAAAAAAAATTTGAAAAAAAATTTTGAAAAAAAATTTTGAAAAAAAATTTCGAAAAAAAATTTCGAAAAAAAATTTCGAAAAAAAATTTCGAAAAAAAATTTCGAAAAAAAGTTCGAAAAAAAATTTCGAAAAAAAATTTTGAAAAAAAATTTTGAAAAAAAAATTTGAAAAAAAATTTTGAAAAAAAATTTTGAAAAAAAATTTTGAAAAAAAATTTTGAAAAAAAATTTTGAAAAAAAATTTGAAAAAAAATTTTGAAAAAAAATTTTGAAAAAAAGTTTTGAAAAAAAATTAAAAAAAAAATTTTGAAAAAAAATTTTGAAAAAAAATTTTGAAAAAAAAATTTGAAAAAAAATTTTGAAAAAAAAATTTGAAAAAAAATTTTGAAAAAAAATTTTGAAAAAAAATTTTGAAAAAAAATTTTGAAAAAAAATTTTGAAAAAAAATTTTGAAAAAAAATTTAGAAAAAAAATTTTGAAAAAAAATTTTTAAAAAAAATTTTGAAAAAAAATTTTGAAAAAAAATTTTAAAAAAAAAATTTTGAAAAAAAATTTTGAAAAAAAAATTTTGAAAAAAAATTTAAAAAAAAATTTTGAAAAAAAATTTTGAAAAAAATTTTGAAAAAAAATTTTGAAAAAAAATTTTGAAAAAAAATTTTGAAAAAAAATTTTGAAAAAAAATTTTGAAAAAAAATTTTGAAAAAAAATTTTGAAAAAAAATTTTGAAAAAAAATTTAAAAAAAAAAATTTTGAAAAAAAATTTTGAAAAAAAAATTTTGAAAAAAAATTTAAAAAAAAATTTTGAAAAAAAATTTTGAAAAAAAAGTTTGAAAAAAAATTTTGAAAAAAAATTTTGAAAAAAAATTTTGAAAAAAAATTTTGAAAAAAAATTTTGAAAAAAAATTTTGAAAAAAAATTTTGAAAAAAAATTTTGAAAAAAAAATTTGAAAAAAAATTTTGAAAAAAAATTTTGAAAAAAAAAATTTGAAAAAAAATTTTGAAAAAAAATTTTGAAAAAAAATTTTGAAAAAAAATTTGAAAAAAAATTTTGAAAAAAAATTTTGAAAAAAAATTTTGAAAAAGAATTTTGAAAAAAAATTTTGAAAAAAAATTTTGAAAAAAAATTTTGAAAAAAAATTTTGAAAAAAAATTTGGAAAAAAAAATTCGAAAAAAAATTTCGAAAAAAAATTTCGAAAAAAAAATTTCGAAAAAAAATTTTCAAAAAAAATTTCCAAAAAAAATTTTCAAAAAAAATTTTCAAAAAAAATTTTGAAAAAAAATTTTGAAAAAAAATTTTGAAAATAAATTTCGAAAAAAAATTTCGAAAAAAATTTTGAAAAAAAATTTCGAAAAAAAATTTTGAAAAAAAATTTCGAAAAAAAATTTTGAAAAAAAAATTTGAAAAAAAATTTCGAAAAAAAATTTTGAAAAAAAATTTTGAAAAAACATTTTGAAAAAAAATTTTGAAAAAAAATTTTGAAAAAAAATTTTGAAAAAAAATTTTGAAAAAAAATTTGAAAAAAAAATTTGAAAAAAAATTTTGAAAAAAAAATTTGAAAAAAAATTTTGAAAAAAAATTTTGAAAAAAAAATTTTGAAAAAAAATTTTGAAAAAAAATTTTGAAAAAAAATTTTGAAAAAAAATTTTGAAAAAAATTTTGAAAAAAAATTTTGAAAAAAAAATTTGAAAAAAAATTTTGAAAAAAAATTTTGAAAAAAAATTTTGAAAAAAAAATTTGAAAAAAAATTTTGAAAAAAAATTTTGAAAAAAAAAATTTAAAAAAAAATTTTGAAAAACAATTTTGAAAAAAAATTTTGAAAAAAAATTTAAAAAAAAAATTTTGAAAAAAAATTTTGAAAAAAAATTTAAAAAAAAAATTTTGAAAAAAAATTTTGAAAAAAAATTTTGAAAAAAAATTTTGAAAAAAAATTTTGAAAAAATATTTTGAAAAAAAGTTCTGAAAAAAAATTTGAAAAAAAAATTTGAAAAAAAATTTTGAAAAAAAATTTTGAAAAAAAATTTTGAAAAAAAATTTAAAAAAAAAATTTTGAAAAAAAATTTTGAAAAAAAAATTTGAAAAAAAATTTTGAAAAAAAATTTTGAAAAAAAATTTTGAAAAAAAATTTTGAAAAAAAATTTTGAAAAAAAATTTTGAAAAAAAATTTTGAAAAAAAATTTTGAAAAAAAATTTTGAAAAAAAATTTGAAAAAAAATTTTGAAAAAAAATTTTGAAAAAAAATTTTGGAAAAAAATTTTGAAAAAAAATTTTGAAAAAAAATTTTGAAAAAAAATTTTGAAAAAAAATTTTGAAAAAAAATTTTGAAAAAAAGCTTTGAAAAAAAATTTTGAAAAAAAATTTAAAAAAAAAATTTCGAAAAAAAATTTTGAAAAAAAAATTTGAAAAAAAATTTCGAAAAAAAATTTCGAAAAAAAAATTTCGAAAAAAAATTTTGAAAAAAAATTTTGAAAAAAAATTTTGAAAAAAAATTTTGAAAAAAAATGTTGAAAAAAAATTTTGAAAAAAAAATTTGAAAAAAAATTTTGAAAAAAAATTTTGAAAAAAAATTTTGAAAAAAAAATGTTGAAAAAAAATTTTGAAAAAAAAATTTGAAAAAAAATTTTGAAAAAAAATTTTGAAAAAAAATTTTGAAAAAAAATTTTGAAAAAAAATTTTGAAAAAAAATTTTGAAAAAAAATTTTGAAAAAAAATTTTGAAAAAAAATTTGAAAAAAAATTTTGAAAAAAAATTTTGAAAAAAAATTTTGAAAAAAAATTTTGAAAAAAAATTAAAATAAAAAATTTTGAAAAAAAATTTTGAAAAAAAAAAAAAAATTTGAAAAAAAATTTTGAAAAAAAATTTTTAAAAAAAAATTTTGAAAAAAAATTTTGAAAAAAAATTTTGAAAAAAAATTTTGAAAAAAAATTAAAATAAAAAATTTTGAAAAAAAATTTTGAAAAAAAAAAAAAAATTTGAAAAAAAATTTTGAAAAAAAATTTTGAAAAAAAATTTTGAAAAAAAATTTTGAAAAAAAATTTTGAAAAAAAATTTTGAAAAAAGAATTTGAAAAAAAAATTTTGAAAAAAAAATTTTGAAAAAAAATTTTGAAAAAAAAATTTTGAAAAAAAATTTGAAAAAAAAAAATTTTGAAAAAAAATTTTGAAAAAAAATTTTGAAAGAAAATTTTGAAAAAAAATTTTGAAAAAAAATTTTGAAAAAAAATTTTGAAAAAAAATTTTGAAAAAAAATTTTGAAAAAAATTTGAAAAAAAATTTTGAAAAAAAATGTTGAAAAAAAATTTTGAAAAAAAATTTTGAAAAAAAAATTTGAAAAAAAAATTTGAAAAAACATTTTGAAAAAAAAATTTGAAAAATAATTTTGAAAAAAAATTTTGAAAAAAAATTTTGAAAAAAAATTTTGAAAAAAAAATTTGAAAAAAAATTTTGAAAAAAAATTTAAAAAAAAAAAATTTGAAAAAAAATTTTGAAAAAAAATTTTGAAAAAAAATTTTGAAAAAAAATTTGAAAAAAAATTTTGAAAAAAAATTTTGAAAAAAAATTTTGAAAAAAAATTTTGAAAAAAAATTTTGAAAAAAAATTTTGAAAAAAAATTTTGAAAAAAAATTTTGAAAAAAAATTTTGAAAAAAAATTTGGAAAAAAAAATTCGAAAAAAAATTTCGAAAAAAAATTTCGAAAAAAAAATTTCGAAAAAAAATTTTCAAAAAAAATTTCCAAAAAAAATTTTCAAAAAAAATTTTCAAAAAAAATTTTGAAAAAAAATTTTGAAAAAAAATTTTGAAAATAAATTTCGAAAAAAAATTTCGAAAAAAATTTTGAAAAAAAATTTCGAAAAAAAATTTTGAAAAAAAATTTCGAAAAAAAATTTTGAAAAAAAAATTTGAAAAAAAATTTCGAAAAAAAATTTTGAAAAAAAATTTTGAAAAAACATTTTGAAAAAAAATTTTGAAAAAAAATTTTGAAAAAAAATTTTGAAAAAAAATTTTGAAAAAAAATTTGAAAAAAAATTTTGAAAAAAAATTTTGAAAAAAAAATTTGAAAAAAAATTTTGAAAAAAAATTTTGAAAAAAAAATTTTGAAAAAAAATTTTGAAAAAAAATTTTGAAAAAAAATTTTGAAAAAAAATTTTGAAAAAAATTTTGAAAAAAAATTTTGAAAAAAAAATTTGAAAAAAAATTTTGAAAAAAAATTTTGAAAAAAAATTTTGAAAAAAAAATTTGAAAAAAAATTTTGAAAAAAAATTTTGAAAAAAAAAATTTGAAAAAAAATTTTGAAAAACAATTTTGAAAAAAAATTTTGAAAAAAAATTTTGAAAAAAAATTTAAAAAAAAAATTTTGAAAAAAAATTTTGAAAAAAAATTTTGAAAAAAAATTTTAAAAAAAAATTTTGAAAAAAAATTTTGAAAAAAAATTTTGAAAAAAAATTTTGAAAAAATATTTTGAAAAAAAGTTCTGAAAAAAAATTTGAAAAAAAAAATTTGAAAAAAAATTTTGAAAAAAAATTTTGAAAAAAAATTTTGAAAAAAAAATTTTGAAAAAAAATTTTGAAAAAAAATTTTGAAAAAAAATTTTGAAAAAAAATTTTGAAAAAAAATTTTGAAAAAAATTTTGAAAAAAAATTTTGAAAAAAAAATTTGAAAAAAAATTTTGAAAAAAAATTTTGAAAAAAAATTTTGAAAAAAAAATTTGAAAAAAAATTTTGAAAAAAAATTTTGAAAAAAAAAATTTGAAAAAAAATTTTGAAAAACAATTTTGAAAAAAAATTTTGAAAAAAAATTTTGAAAAAAAATTTAAAAAAAAAATTTTGAAAAAAAATTTTGAAAAAAAATTTTGAAAAAAAATTTTAAAAAAAAATTTTGAAAAAAAATTTTGAAAAAAAATTTTGAAAAAAAATTTTGAAAAAATATTTTGAAAAAAAGTTCTGAAAAAAAATTTGAAAAAAAAAATTTGAAAAAAAATTTTGAAAAAAAATTTTGAAAAAAAATTTTGAAAAAAAATTTTGAAAAAAAATTTTGAAAAAAAATTTTGAAAAAAAAATTTGAAAAAAAATTTTGAAAAAAAATTTTGAAAAAAAATTTTGAAAAAAAATTTTGAAAAAAAATTTTGAAAAAAAATTTTGAAAAAAAATTTTGAAAAAAAATTTTGAAAAAAAATTTTGAAAAAAAATTTTGAAAAAAAATTTGAAAAAAAATTTTGAAAAAAAATTTTGAAAAAAAATTTTGGAAAAAAATTTTGAAAAAAAATTTTGAAAAAAAATTTTGAAAAAAAATTTTGAAAAAAAATTTTGAAAAAAAATTTTGAAAAAAAGCTTTGAAAAAAAATTTTGAAAAAAAATTTAAAAAAAAAATTTCGAAAAAAAATTTTGAAAAAAAAATTTGAAAAAAAATTTTGAAAAAAAATTTCGAAAAAAAAATTTCGAAAAAAAATTTAAAAAAAAAATTTTGAAAAAAAATTTTGAAAAAAAATTTTGAAAAAAAATGTTGAAAAAAAATTTTGAAAAAAAAATTTGAAAAAAAATTTTGAAAAAAAATTTTGAAAAAAAATTTTGAAAAAAAATGTTGAAAAAAAATTTTGAAAAAAAAATTTGAAAAAAAATTTTGAAAAAAAATTTTGAAAAAAAATTTTGAAAAAAAATTTTGAAAAAAAATTTTGAAAAAAAATTTTGAAAAAAAATTTTGAAAAAAAATTTTGAAAAAAAATTTTGAAAAAAAATTTTGAAAAAAAATTTTGAAAAAAAATTTTGAAAAAAAATTTTGAAAAAAAATTTTGGAAAAAAATTTTGAAAAAATATTTTGAAAAAAAGTTCTGAAAAAAAATTTGAAAAAAAATTTTGAAAAAAAATTTTGAAAAAAAATTTTGAAAAAAAATTTTGAAAAAAAATTTTGAAAAAAAAATTTGAAAAAAAATTTTGAAAAAAAATTTTGAAAAAAAATTTTGAAAAAAAATTTTGAAAAAAAATTTTGAAAAAAAATTTTGAAAAAAAATTTTGAAAAAAAATTTTGAAAAAAAATTTTGAAAAAAAATTTTGGAAAAAAATTTTGAAAAAATATTTTGAAAAAAAGTTCTGAAAAAAAATTTGAAAAAAAATTTTGAAAAAAAATTTTGAAAAAAAATTTTGAAAAAAAATTTTGAAAAAAAATTTTGAAAAAAAAATTTTGAAAAAAAATTTTGAAAAAAAAATTTGAAAAAAAATTTTGAAAAAAAATTTTGAAAAAAAATTTTGAAAAAAAATTTTGAAAAAAAATTTTGAAAAAAAATTTTGAAAAAAAATTTTGAAAAAAAATTTTGAAAAAAAATTTTGAAAAAAAATTTGAAAAAAAATTTTGAAAAAAAATTTTGAAAAAAAATTTTGAAAAAAAATTTTGAAAAAAAATTTTGAAAAAAAATTTTGAAAAAAAATTTTGAAAAAAAATTTTGAAAAAAAGTTTTGAAAAAAAATTTTGAAAAAAAATTTTAAAAAAAAATTTCGAAAAAAAATTTTGAAAAAAAAATTTGAAAAAAAATTTCGAAAAAAAATTTCGAAAAAAAAATTTCGAAAAAAAATTTTGAAAAAAAATTTTGAAAAAAAATTTTGAAAAAAAATTTTGAAAAAAAATTTTGAAAAAAAATTTTGAAAAAAAATTTTGAAAAAAAATTTTGAAAAAAAAATTCGAAAAAAAATTTTGAAAAAAAATTTTGAAAAACAATTTTGAAAAAAAATTTTGAAAAAAAATTTTGAAAAAAAATTTTGAAAAAAAATTTTGAAAAAAAATTTTGAAAAAAAATTTTGGAAAAAAATTTTGAAAAAAAAATTTTGAAAAAAAATTTTGAAAAAAAATTTTGAAAAAAAATTTTGAAAAAAAAATTTGAAAAAAAATTTTGAAAAAAAATTTTGAAAAAAAATTTTGAAAAAAAAGTTCGAAAAAAAAGTTCGAAAAAAAAGTTCGAAAAAAAATTTTGAAAAAAAAATTTGAAAAAAAATTTTGAAAAAAAATTTTGAAAAAAAATTTTGAAAAAAAATTTTGAAAAAAAATTTTGAAAAAAAATTTTGAAAAAAAATTTTGAAAAAAAGTTTTGAAAAAAAATTTTGAAAAAAAATTTTGAAAAAAAATTTCGAAAAAAAATTTTGAAAAAAAAATTTGAAAAAAAATTTCGAAAAAAAATTTCGAAAAAAAAATTTCGAAAAAAAATTTTGAAAAAAAATTTTCAAAAAAAATTTTCAAAAAAAATTTTGAAAAAAAATTTTGAAAAAAAATTTTGAAAAAAAATTTTGAAAAAAAATTTTGAAAAAAAATTTTGAAAAAAAAATTTGAAAAAAAATTTTGAAAAAAAATTTTGAAAAACAATTTTGAAAAAAAATTTTGAAAAAAAATTTTGAAAAAAAATTTTGAAAAAAAATTTTGAAGAAAAATTTTGAAAAAAAATTTCGAAAAAAAATTTTGAAAAAAAATTTTGAAAAAAAAATTTGAAAAACAATTTTGAAAAAAAATTTCGAAAAAAAATTTTGAAAAAAAATTTTGAAAAAAAATTTTGAAAAAAAATTCTGAAAAAAAATTTTGAAAAAAAATTTTGAAAAAAAATTTTGAAAAAAAATTTTGAAAAAAAATTTTGAAAAAAAATTTCGAAAAAAAATTTAAAAAAAAAATTTCGAAAAAAAATTTTGAAAATAAATTTTGAAAAAAAATTTTGAAAAAAAATTTTGAAAAAAAATTTTGAAAAAAAATTTTGAAAAAAAATTTCGAAAAAAAATTTTGAAAAAAAATTTTGAAAAAAAATTTTGAAAAAAAATTTGAAAAAAAATTTTGAAAAAAAATTTTGAAAAAAAATTTTGAAAAAAAATTTTGAAAAAAGATTTTGAAAAAAAATTTTGAAAAAAAAATTTGAAAAAAAAATTTGAAAAAAAATTTTGAAAAAACATTTTGAAAAAAAATTTTGAAAAAAAATTTGAAAAAAAATTTTGAAAAAAAATTTTGAAAAAAAATTTTGAAAAAAAATTTTGAAAAAAAATTTTGAAAAAAAATTTTGAAAAAAAAATTGAAAAAAAATTTTGAAAAAAAATTTTGAAAAAAAAATTTGAAAAAAAATTTTGAAAAAAAATTTTGAAAAAAAATTTTAAAAAAATATTTTGAAAAAAAATTTTGAAAAAAAATTTTGAAAAAAAATTTTGAAAAAAAATTTTGAAAAAAAATTTTGAAAAAAAATTTTGAAAAAAATTATGAAAAAAAGATTTTGAAAAAAAGTTTTGAAAAAAAATTAAAAAAAAAATTTTGAAAAAAAATTTTGAAAAAAAATTTTGAAAAAAAATTACGAAAAAAAATTTCGAAAAAAAAATTTCGAAAAAAAATTTTGAAAAAAAATTTTCAAAAAAAATTTTCAAAAAAAATTTTCAAAAAAAATTTTGAAAAAAAATTTCGAAAAAAAATTTCGAAAAAAAATTTCGAAAAAAAATTTCGAAAAAAAATTTCGAAAAAAAATTTCGAAAAAAAATTTCGAAAAAAAATTTCGAAAAAAAATTTCGAAAAAAAATTTTGAAAAAAAATTTTGAAAAAAAATTTTGAAAAAAAATTTTGAAAAAAAAATTTGAAAAAAAATTTTGAAAAAAAATTTTGAAAAAAAATTTTGAAAAAAAATTTTAGAAAAAAATTTTGAAAAAAAATTTTGAAAAAAAATTTTGAAAAAAAATTTTGACAAAAAATTTTGAAAAAAAATTTTGAAAAAAAATTTTGAAAAAAAATTTTGAAAAAAAATTTTGAAAAAAAATTTTGAAAAAAAATTTTGAAAAAAAAATTTGAAAAAAAATTTTGAAAAAAAATTTTGAAAAAAAATTTTGAAAAAAAATTTTGAAAAAAAATTGAAAAAATATTTTAAAAAAAAATTTTGAAAAAAAATTTTGAAAAAAAATTTTGAAAAAAAATTTCGAAAAGAAATTTCGAAAAAAAATTTCGAAAAAAAATTTCGAAAAAAAATTTCGAAAAGAAATTTTGAAAAAAAATTTCGAAAAAAAATTTCGAAAAAAAATTTCGAAAAAAAAATTTGAAAAAAAATTTTGAAAAAACATTTTGAAAAAAAATTTTGAAAAAAAATTTTGAAAAAAAATTTGAAAAAAAATTTTGAAAAAAAATTTTGAAAAAAAAATTTGAAAAAAAATTTTGAAAAAAAATTTTGAAAAAAAAATTTTGAAAAAAAAATTTGAAAAAAAATTTTGAAAAAAAATTTTGAAAAAAAATTTTGAAAAAAATTTTGAAAAAAAATTTTGAAAAAAAATTTGAAAAAAAATTTTGAAAAAAAATTTTGAAAAAAAAATTTGAAAAAAAATTTTGAAAAAAAATTTTGAAAAAAAAAATTTGAAAAAAAATTTTGAAAAAAAATTTTGAAAAACAATTTTGAAAAAAAATTTTGAAAAAAAATTTTGAAAAAAAATTTTAAAAAAAAATTTTGAAAAAAAATTTTGAAAAAAAATTTTGAAAAAATATTTTGAAAAAAAGTTCTGAAAAAAAATTTGAAAAAAAAATTTGAAAAAAAATTTTGAAAAAAAATTTTGAAAAAAAATTTTGAAAAAAAATTTTGAAAAAGAAATTTTGAAAAAAAATTTTGAAAAAAAAATTTGAAAAAAAATTTTGAAAAAAAATTTTGAAAAAAAATTTTGAAAAAAAATTTTGAAAAAAAATTTTGAAAAAAAATTTTGAAAAAAAATTTTGAAAAAAAATTTTGAAAAAAAATTTTGAAAAAAAATTTTGAAAAAAAATTTTGAAAAAAAATTTGAAAAAAAATTTTGAAAAAAAATTTTGAAAAAAAATTTTGAAAAAAAATTTTGAAAAAAAATTTTTAAAAAAAAATTTGAAAAAAAATTTCGAAAAAAAATTTCGAAAAAAAAATTTCGAAAAAAAATTTTGAAAAAAAATTTTGAAAAAAAATTTTGAAAAAAAATTTTGAAAAAAAATTTTGAAAAAAAAATTTGAAAAAAAATTTGAAAAAAATTTTGAAAAAAAATTTTGAAAAAAAATTTTGAAAAAAAATTTTGAAAAAAAAATTTGAAAAAAAATTTTGAAAAAAAATTTTGAAAAACAATTTTGAAAAAAAATTTTGAAAAAAAATTTTGAAAAAAAATTTTGAAAAAAAATTTTGAAAAAAAATTTTGAAAAAAAATTTCGAAAAAAAATTTTGAAAAAAAATTTTGAAAAAAAATTTTGAAAAACAATTTTGAAAAAAAATTTCGAAAAAAAATTTTGAAAAAAAATTTTGAAAAAAAATTTTGAAAAAAAATTTTGAAAAAAAATTTTGAAAAAAAATTTTGAAAAAAAATTTTGAAAAAAAATTTTGAAAAAAATTTCGAAAAAAAATTTTGAAAAAAAATTTCGAAAAAAGATTTTGAAAATAAATTTTGAAAAAAAATTTTGAAAAAAAATTTTGAAAAAAAATTTTGAAAAAATATTTTGAAAAAAAAATTTAAAAAAAAATTTGAAAAAAAATTTTGAAAAAAAATTTTGAAAAAAAATTTTGAAAAAAAATTTTGAAAAAAGATTTTGAAAAAAAATTTTGAAAAAAAAATTTGAAAAAAAATTTTGAAAAAAAATTTTGAAAAAACATTTTGAAAAAAAATTTTGAAAAAAAATTTGAAAAAAAATTTTGAAAAAAAATTTTGAAAAAAAATTTTGAAAAAAAAATTTTGAAAAAAAATTTTGAAAAAAAATTTTGAAAAAAAATTTTGAAAAAAAAAATTGAAAAAAAATTTTGAAAAAAAATTTGAAAAAAAATTTTGAAAAAAAATTTTGAAAAAAAATTTTAAAAAAATATTTTGAAAAAAAATTTTGAAAAAAAATTTTGAAAAAAAATTTTGAAAAAAAATTTTGAAAAAAAAATTTGAAAAAAAATTTTGAAAAAAAATTTTGAAAAACAATTTTGAAAAAAAATTTTGAAAAAAAATTTTGAAAAAAAATTTTGAAAAAAAATTTTGAAAAAAATTTTGAAAAAAAATTTCGAAAAAAAATTTTGAAAAAAAATTTTGAAAAAAAATTTTGAAAAACAATTTTGAAAAAAAATTTCGAAAAAAAATTTTGAAAAAAAATTTTGAAAAAAAATTTTGAAAAAAAATTTTGAAAAAAAATTTTGAAAAAAAATTTTGAAAAAAAATTTTGAAAAAAAATTTTGAAAAAAATTTCGAAAAAAAATTTTGAAAAAAAATTTCGAAAAAAGATTTTGAAAATAAATTTTGAAAAAAAATTTTGAAAAAAAATTTTGAAAAAAAATTTTGAAAAAATATTTTGAAAAAAAAATTTAAAAAAAAATTTGAAAAAAAATTTTGAAAAAAAATTTTGAAAAAAAATTTTGAAAAAAAATTTTGAAAAAAGATTTTGAAAAAAAATTTTGAAAAAAAAATTTGAAAAAAAATTTTGAAAAAAAATTTTGAAAAAACATTTTGAAAAAAAATTTTGAAAAAAAATTTGAAAAAAAATTTTGAAAAAAAATTTTGAAAAAAAATTTTGAAAAAAAAATTTTGAAAAAAAATTTTGAAAAAAAATTTTGAAAAAAAATTTTGAAAAAAAAAATTGAAAAAAAATTTTGAAAAAAAATTTTGAAAAAAAATTTTGAAAAAAAATTTTGAAAAAAAATTTTAAAAAAATATTTTGAAAAAAAATTTTGAAAAAAAATTTTGAAAAAAAATTTTGAAAAAAAATTTTGAAAAAAAATTTAAAAAAAAGTTTTGAAAAAAAATTTAAAAAAAAATTTTGAAAAAAAATTTTGAAAAAAAATTTTGAAAAAAAATTTTGAAAAAAAATTTTGAAAAAAAATTTTGAAAAAAAATTTTGAAAAAAAATTTTGAAAAAAAATTTCGAAAAAAAATTTTGAAAAAAAAATTTGAAAAAAAATTTCGAAAAAAAATTTCGAAAAAAAAATTTCGAAAAAAAATTTTGAAAAAAAATTTTCAAAAAAAATTTTCAAAAAAAATTTTCAAAAAAAATTTTCAAAAAAAATTTTGAAAAAAAATTTGAAAAAAAATTTTGAAAAATAATTTTGAAAAAAAATTTTGAAAAAAAATTTTGAAAAAAAAATTTGAAAAAAGAATTTGAAAAAAAAAATTTGAAAAAAAATTTTGAAAAAAAATTTTGAAAAAAATTTTGAAAAAAAATTTTGAAAAAAAATTTTGAAAAAAATTTGAAAAAAAATTTTGAAAAAAAATTTTGAAAAAAAAATTTGAAAAAAAAATTTGAAAAAAAAATTTTGAAAAAAAATTTTTAAAAAAAAATTTTGAAAAAAAATTTTGAAAAAAATTTTGAAAAAAAATTTTGAAAAAAAAATTTGAAAAAAAATTTTGAAAAAAAATTTTGAAAAAAAAATTTGAAAAAAAATTTTGAAAGAAAATTTTGAAAAAAAATTTTGAAAAAAAATTTTAGAAAAAAATTTTGAAAAAAAATTTTGAAAAAAAATTTTGAAAAAAAATTTTGAAAAAAAATTTGAAAAAAATGTTGAAAAAAAATTTTGAAAAAAAAATTTGAAAAAAAATTTTGAAAAAAAATTTTGAAAAAAAATTTTGAAAAAAAATTTTGAAAAAAAATTTTGAAAAAAAATTTTGAAAAAAAATTTTGAAAAAAAATTTTGAAAAAAAATTTGAAAAAAAATTTTGAAAAAAAATTTTGAAAAAGAATTTTGAAAAAAAATTTTGAAAAAAAATTAAAATAAAAAATTTGAAAAAAAATTTTGAAAAAAAAAAAAAAATTTGAAAAAAAATTTTGAAAAAAAATTTTGAAAAAAAATTTTGAAAAAAAATTTTGAAAAAAGAATTTGAAAAAAAAATTTTGAAAAAAAATTTTGAAAAAATAATTATGAAAAAAAATTTGAAAAAAAAAATTTTGAAAAAAAATTTTGAAAAAAAATTTTGAAAGAAAATTTTGAAAAAAAATTTTGAAAAAAAATTTTGAAAAAAAATTTTGAAAAAAATTTGAAAAAAAATTTTGAAAAAAAATGTTGAAAAAAAATTTTGAAAAAAAATTTTGAAAAAAAAATTTGAAAAAAAAATTTAAAAAAAAATTTTGAAAAAAAAATTTGAAAAATAATTTTGAAAAAAAATTTTGAAAAAAAATTTTGAAAAAAAAATTTTGAAAAAAAATTTTGAAAAAAAATTTTGAAAAAAAATTTTGAAAAAAAAATTTGAAAAAAAATTTCGAAAAAAAATTTCGAAAAAAAAAATTTCGAAAAAAAATTTCGAAAAAAAATTTTCAAAAAAAATTTTCAAAAAAAATTTTCAAAAAAAATTTTCAAAAAAAATTTTCAAAAAAAATTTTCAAAAAAAATTTTGAAAAAAAATTTTGAAAAAAAATTTTGAAAAAAAATTTTGAAAAAAAAATTTTAAAAAAAATTTTGAAAAAAAATTTTGAAAAAAAATTTTGAAAAAAAATTTTGAAAAAAAAATTTGAAAAAAAATTTTGAAAAAAAATTTTGAAAAAAAATTTTGAAAAAAAAATTTGAAAAAAAATTTTGAAAAAAAATTTTGAAAAAAAATTTTGAAAAACAATTTTGAAAAAAAATTTTGAAAAAAAAATTTGAAAAAAAATTTTGAAAAAAAATTTTGAAAAAAAATTTCGAAAAAAAATTTGAAAAAAAATTTTGAAAAAAAATTTTGAAAAAAAATTTCGAAAAAAAATTTCGAAAAAAAATTTCGAAAAAAAATTTCGAAAAAAAATTTCGAAAAAAAGTTCGAAAAAAAATTTCGAAAAAAAATTTTGAAAAAAAATTTTGAAAAAAAAATTTGAAAAAAAATTTTGAAAAAAAATTTTGAAAAAAAATTTTGAAAAAAAATTTTGAAAAAAAATTTTGAAAAAAAATTTGAAAAAAAATTTTGAAAAAAAATTTTGAAAAAAAGTTTTGAAAAAAAATTAAAAAAAAAATTTTGAAAAAAAATTTTGAAAAAAAATTTTGAAAAAAAAATTTGAAAAAAAATTTTGAAAAAAAAATTTGAAAAAAAATTTTGAAAAAAAATTTTGAAAAAAAATTTTGAAAAAAAATTTTGAAAAAAAATTTTGAAAAAAAATTTTGAAAAAAAATTTAGAAAAAAAATTTTGAAAAAAAATTTTGAAAAAAAATTTTGAAAAAAAATTTTGAAAAAAAATTTAAAAAAAAAAATTTTGAAAAAAAATTTTGAAAAAAAAATTTTGAAAAAAAATTTAAAAAAAAATTTTGAAAAAAAATTTTGAAAAAAATTTTGAAAAAAAATTTTGAAAAAAAATTTTGAAAAAAAATTTTGAAAAAAAATTTTGAAAAAAAATTTTGAAAAAAAAATTTTGAAAAAAAATTTTGAAAAAAAATTTTGAAAAAAAATTTTAAAAAAAAAATTTTGAAAAAAAAATTTTGAAAAAAAAATTTTGAAAAAAAATTTAAAAAAAAATTTTGAAAAAAAATTTTGAAAAAAAAGTTTGAAAAAAAATTTTGAAAAAAAATTTTGAAAAAAAATTTTGAAAAAAAATTTTGAAAAAAAATTTTGAAAAAAAATTTTGAAAAAAAATTTTGAAAAAAAATTTTGAAAAAAAAATTTGAAAAAAAATTTTGAAAAAAAATTTTGAAAAAAAAAATTTGAAAAAAAATTTTGAAAAAAAATTTTGAAAAAAAATTTTGAAAAAAAATTTGAAAAAAAATTTTGAAAAAAAATTTTGAAAAAAAATTTTGAAAAAAAATTTTGAAAAAAAATTTTGAAAAAAAATTTTGAAAAAAAATTTTGAAAAAAAATTTTGAAAAAAAATTTGGAAAAAAAAATTCGAAAAAAAATTTCGAAAAAAAATTTCGAAAAAAAAATTTCGAAAAAAAATTTTCAAAAAAAATTTCCAAAAAAAATTTTCAAAAAAAATTTTCAAAAAAAATTTTGAAAAAAAATTTTGAAAAAAAATTTTGAAAATAAATTTCGAAAAAAAATTTCGAAAAAAATTTTGAAAAAAAATTTCGAAAAAAAATTTTGAAAAAAAATTTCGAAAAAAAATTTTGAAAAAAAAATTTGAAAAAAAATTTCGAAAAAAAATTTTGAAAAAAAATTTTGAAAAAACATTTTGAAAAAAAATTTTGAAAAAAAATTTTGAAAAAAAATTTTGAAAAAAAATTTTGAAAAAAAATTTGAAAAAAAATTTTGAAAAAAAATTTTGAAAAAAAAATTTAAAAAAAAATTTTGAAAAAAAATTTTGAAAAAAAAATTTTGAAAAAAAAATTTTGAAAAAAATTTTGAAAAAAAATTTTGAAAAAAAATTTTGAAAAAAATTTTGAAAAAAAATTTTGAAAAAAAAATTTGAAAAAAAATTTTGAAAAAAAATTTTGAAAAAAAATTTTGAAAAAAAAATTTGAAAAAAAATTTTGAAAAAAAATTTTGAAAAAAAAAATTTAAAAAAAAATTTTGAAAAACAATTTTGAAAAAAAATTTTGAAAAAAAATTTAAAAAAAAAATTTTGAAAAAAAATTTTGAAAAAAAATTTTGAAAAAAAATTTAAAAAAAAAATTTTGAAAAAAAATTTTGAAAAAAAATTTTGAAAAAAAATTTTGAAAAAATATTTTGAAAAAAAGTTCTGAAAAAAAATTTGAAAAAAAAATTTGAAAAAAAATTTTGAAAAAAAATTTTGAAAAAAAATTTTGAAAAAAAATTTTGAAAAAAAAATTTTGAAAAAAAATTTTGAAAAAAAAATTTGAAAAAAAATTTTGAAAAAAAATTTTGAAAAAAAATTTTGAAAAAAAATTTTGAAAAAAAATTTTGAAAAAAAATTTTGAAAAAAAATTTTGAAAAAAAATTTTGAAAAAAAATTTTGAAAAAAAATTTTGAAAAAAAATTTGAAAAAAAATTTTGAAAAAAAATTTTGAAAAAAAATTTTGGAAAAAAATTTTGAAAAAAAATTTTGAAAAAAAATTTTGAAAAAAAATTTTGAAAAAAAATTTTGAAAAAAAATTTTGAAAAAAAGCTTTGAAAAAAAATTTTGAAAAAAAATTTAAAAAAAAATTTCGAAAAAAAATTTTGAAAAAAAAATTTGAAAAAAAATTTCGAAAAAAAATTTCGAAAAAAAAATTTCGAAAAAAAATTTTGAAAAAAAATTTTGAAAAAAAATTTTGAAAAAAAATTTTGAAAAAAAATGTTGAAAAAAAATTTTGAAAAAAAAATTTGAAAAAAAATTTTGAAAAAAAATTTTGAAAAAAAATTTTGAAAAAAAAATGTTGAAAAAAAATTTTGAAAAAAAAATTTGAAAAAAAATTTTGAAAAAAAATTTTGAAAAAAAATTTTGAAAAAAAATTTTGAAAAAAAATTTTGAAAAAAATTTTGAAAAAAAATTTTGAAAAAAAATTTTGAAAAAAAATTTGAAAAAAAATTTTGAAAAAAAATTTTGAAAAAAAATTTTGAAAAAAAATTTTGAAAAAAAATTAAAATAAAAAATTTTGAAAAAAAATTTTGAAAAAAAAAAAAAAATTTGAAAAAAAATTTTGAAAAAAAATTTTTAAAAAAAATTTTGAAAAAAAATTTTGAAAAAAAATTTTGAAAAAAAATTTTGAAAAAAATTAAAATAAAAAATTTTGAAAAAAAATTTTGAAAAAAAAAAAAAAATTTGAAAAAAAATTTTGAAAAAAAATTTTGAAAAAAAATTTTGAAAAAAAATTTTGAAAAAAAATTTTGAAAAAAAATTTTGAAAAAAGAATTTGAAAAAAAAATTTTGAAAAAAAAATTTTGAAAAAAAATTTTGAAAAAAAAATTTTGAAAAAAATTTGAAAAAAAAAATTTTGAAAAAAAATTTTGAAAAAAAATTTTGAAAGAAAATTTTGAAAAAAATTTTGAAAAAAAATTTTGAAAAAAAATTTTGAAAAAAAATTTTGAAAAAAATTTGAAAAAAATTTTGAAAAAAATGTTGAAAAAAAATTTTGAAAAAAAATTTTGAAAAAAAATTTGAAAAAAAAATTTGAAAAAACATTTTGAAAAAAAATTTGAAAATAATTTTGAAAAAAATTTTGAAAAAAAATTTTGAAAAAAAATTTTGAAAAAAAATTTTGAAAAAAAATTTTGAAAAAAAAATTTGAAAAAAAATTTCGATAAAAAATTTCGAAAAAAAAAATTTCGAAAAAAAATTTCGAAAAAAAAATTTTCAAAAAAAATTTTCAAAAAAAATTTTCAAAAAAATTTTCAAAAAAAATTTTCAAAAAAAATTTTCAAAAAAAATTTTGAAAAAAAATTTTCAAAAAAATTTTCAAAAAAAATTTTGAAAAAAAAATTTTAAAAAAAATTTTGAAAAAAAATTTGAAAAAAAATTTTGAAAAAAAATTTTGAAAAAAAATTTTGAAAAAAAATTTTGAAAAAAAATTTTGAAAAAAAATTTTGAAAAAAAATTTTGAAAAAAAATTTTGAAAAAAAATTTTGAAAAAAAATTTTGAAAAAAAATTTTGAAAAAAAATTCGAAAAAAAATTTTGAAAAAAAATTTTGAAAAAAAATTTTGAAAAAAAATTTGAAAAAAAATTTTGAAAAAAAATTTTGAAAAAAAATTTTGAAAAAAAATTTTGAAAAAAAATTTTGAAAAAAAATTTTGAAAAAAAATTTTGAAAAAAAATTTTGAAAAAAAATTTTGAAAAAAAATTTTGAAAAAAAATTTGGAAAAAAAATTCGAAAAAAAATTTCGAAAAAAAATTTCGAAAAAAAAATTTCGAAAAAAAATTTTCAAAAAAAATTTCCAAAAAAAATTTTCAAAAAAAATTTTCAAAAAAAATTTTGAAAAAAAATTTTGAAAAAAAATTTTGAAAATAAATTTTGAAAAAAAATTTCGAAAAAAATTTTGAAAAAAAATTTCGAAAAAAAATTTTGAAAAAAAATTTGAAAAAAAATTTTGAAAAAAAATTTTGAAAAAACATTTTGAAAAAAAATTTTGAAAAAAAATTTTGAAAAAAAATTTTGAAAAAAAATTTGAAAAAAAATTTTGAAAAAAAATTTTGAAAAAAAAATTTGAAAAAAAATTTTGAAAAAAAATTTTGAAAAAAAAATTTTGAAAAAAATTTTGAAAAAAAATTTTGAAAAAAAATTTTGAAAAAAATTTTGAAAAAAATTTTGAAAAAAAATTTTGAAAAAAAAATTTGAAAAAAAATTTTTGAAAAAAAATTTGAAAAAAATTTTGAAAAAAAAATTTGAAAAAAAATTTTGAAAAAAAAATTTGAAAAAAAAAATTTGAAAAAAAATTTTGAAAAACAATTTTGAAAAAAAATTTTGAAAAAAAATTTTGAAAAAAAATTTAAAAAAAAATTTTGAAAAAAAATTTTGAAAAAAAATTTTGAAAAAAAATTAAAAAAAAAATTTTGAAAAAAAATTTTGAAAAAAAATTTTGAAAAAAATTTTGAAAAAATATTTTGAAAAAAAGTTCTGAAAAAAAATTTGAAAAAAAAATTTGAAAAAAAATTTTGAAAAAAAATTTGAAAAAAAATTTTGAAAAAAAATTTTGAAAAAAAAATTTTGAAAAAAAATTTTGAAAGAAAAATTTGAAAAAAAATTTTGAAAAAAATTTTGAAAAAAATTTTGAAAAAAAATTTTGAAAAAAAATTTTGAAAAAAAATTTTGAAAAAAAATTTTGAAAAAAAATTTTGAAAAAAAATTTTGAAAAAAAATTTTGAAAAAAAATTTGAAAAAAAATTTTGAAAAAAAATTTTGAAAAAAATTTTGAAAAAAAATTTGAAAAAAAATTTTGAAAAAAAATTTTGAAAAAAAATTAAAATAAAAAATTTTGAAAAAAAATTTTGAAAAAAAAAAAAATTGAAAAAAAATTTTGAAAAAAATTTTGAAAAAAAATTTTGAAAAAAAATTTTGAAAAAAAATTTTGAAAAAAAATTTTGAAAAAAGAATTTGAAAAAAAAATTTTGAAAAAAAAATTTTGAAAAAAAATTTTGAAAAAAAAATTTTGAAAAAAAATTTGAAAAAAAAAATTTTGAAAAAAAATTTTGAAAAAAAATTTTGAAAGAAAATTTTGAAAAAAAATTTTGAAAAAAAATTTTGAAAAAAAATTTTGAAAAAAAATTTTGAAAAAAATTTGAAAAAAAATTTTGAAAAAAATGTTGAAAAAAATTTTGAAAAAAAATTTTGAAAAAAAAATTTGAAAAAAAATTTGAAAAACATTTTGAAAAAAAAATTTGAAAATAATTTTGAAAAAAATTTTGAAAAAAAATTTTGAAAAAAAATTTTGAAAAAAAATTTTGAAAAAAAATTTTGAAAAAAAATTTGAAAAAAAATTTCGATAAAAAATTTCGAAAAAAAAAATTTCGAAAAAAAATTTCGAAAAAAAATTTTCAAAAAAAATTTTCAAAAAAAATTTTCAAAAAAAATTTTCAAAAAAAATTTTCAAAAAAAATTTTCAAAAAAAATTTTGAAAAAAAATTTTCAAAAAAAATTTTCAAAAAAAATTTTGAAAAAAAAATTTTAAAAAAAATTTTGAAAAAAAATTTGAAAAAAAATTTTGAAAAAAAATTTTGAAAAAAAATTTTAGAAAAAAATTTTGAAAAAAAATTTTGAAAAAAAATTTTGAAAAAAATTTTGAAAAAAAATTTTGAAAAAAAATTTTGAAAAAAAATTTTGAAAAAAAATTTAAAAAAAAAATTTTGAAAAAAAATTTTGAAAAAAAATTTTGAAAAAAAATTTTGAAAAAATATTTTGAAAAAAAGTTCTGAAAAAAAATTTGAAAAAAAAATTTGAAAAAAAATTTTGAAAAAAAATTTTGAAAAAAAATTTTGAAAAAAAATTTTGAAAAAAAAATTTTGAAAAAAAATTTTGAAAAAAAAATTTGAAAAAAAATTTGAAAAAAAATTTTGAAAAAAAATTTTGAAAAAAAATTTTGAAAAAAAATTTTGAAAAAAAATTTTGAAAAAAAATTTTGAAAAAAAATTTTGAAAAAAAATTTTGAAAAAAAATTTTGAAAAAAAATTTGAAAAAAAATTTTGAAAAAAAATTTTGAAAAAAAATTTTGGAAAAAATTTTGAAAAAAAATTTTGAAAAAAAATTTTGAAAAAAAATTTTGAAAAAAAATTTTGAAAAAAAATTTTGAAAAAAAGCTTTGAAAAAAAATTTTGAAAAAAAATTTAAAAAAAAAATTTCGAAAAAAAATTTTGAAAAAAAAATTTGAAAAAAAATTTCGAAAAAAAATTTCGAAAAAAAAATTTCGAAAAAAAATTTTGAAAAAAAATTTTGAAAAAAAATTTTGAAAAAAAATTTTGAAAAAAAATGTTGAAAAAAAATTTTGAAAAAAAAATTTGAAAAAAAATTTTGAAAAAAAATTTTGAAAAAAAATTTTGAAAAAAAAATGTTGAAAAAAAATTTTGAAAAAAAAATTTGAAAAAAAATTTTGAAAAAAAATTTTGAAAAAAAATTTTGAAAAAAAATTTTGAAAAAAATTTTGAAAAAAATTTTGAAAAAAAATTTTGAAAAAAATTTTGAAAAAAAATTTGAAAAAAAATTTTGAAAAAAAATTTTGAAAAAAAATTTTGAAAAAAAATTTTGAAAAAAATTAAAATAAAAATTTTGAAAAAAAATTTTGAAAAAAAAAAAAAATTTGAAAAAAAATTTTGAAAAAAAATTTTTAAAAAAAATTTTGAAAAAAAATTTTGAAAAAAAATTTTGAAAAAAAATTTTGAAAAAAAATTAAAATAAAAAATTTTGAAAAAAAATTTTGAAAAAAAAAAAAAAAATTTGAAAAAAAATTTTGAAAAAAAATTTTGAAAAAAATTTTGAAAAAAAATTTTGAAAAAAAATTTTGAAAAAAAATTTTGAAAAAAGAATTTGAAAAAAAAATTTTGAAAAAAAATTTTGAAAAAAAATTTTGAAAAAAAATTTTGAAAAAAAATTTGAAAAAAAATTTGAAAAAAAATTTTGAAAAAAAATTTTGAAAGAAAATTTTGAAAAAAATTTTGAAAAAAAATTTTGAAAAAAAATTTTGAAAAAAATTTTGAAAAAAATTTGAAAAAAAATTTTGAAAAAAAATGTTGAAAAAAAATTTTGAAAAAAAATTTGAAAAAAAATTTGAAAAAAATTTGAAAAATTTTGAAAAAAAAATTTGAAAAATAATTTTGAAAAAATTTTGAAAAATTTTGAAAAAAAATTTTGAAAAAAATTTTGAAAAAAATTTTGAAAAAAAATTTGAAAAAAAATTTCGATAAAAAATTTCGAAAAAAAAAATTTCGAAAAAAAATTTCGAAAAAAAATTTTCAAAAAAAATTTTCAAAAAAAATTTTCAAAAAAAATTTTCAAAAAAAATTTTCAAAAAAAATTTTCAAAAAAAATTTTGAAAAAAAATTTTCAAAAAAAATTTTCAAAAAAAATTTTGAAAAAAAATTTTAAAAAAAATTTTGAAAAAAAATTTGAAAAAAAATTTTGAAAAAAAATTTTGAAAAAAAATTTTGAAAAAAAATTTTGAAAAAAAATTTTGAAAAAAAATTTTGAAAAAAAATTTTGAAAAAAAATTTTGAAAAAAATTTTGAAAAAAAATTTTGAAAAAAAATTTTGAAAAAAAATTTTGAAAAAAAATTTTGAAAAAAAATTCGAAAAAAAATTTTGAAAAAAAATTTTGAAAAAGAATTTTGAAAAAAAATTTTGAAAAAAATTAAAATAAAAATTTTGAAAAAAAATTTTGAAAAAAAAAAAAAAATTTGAAAAAAAATTTTGAAAAAAAATTTTGAAAAAAAATTTTGAAAAAAAATTTTGAAAAAAGAATTTGAAAAAAAAATTTTGAAAAAAATTTTGAAAAAATAATTATGAAAAAAAATTTGAAAAAAAAATTTTGAAAAAAAATTTTGAAAAAAAATTTTGAAAGAAAATTTTGAAAAAAAATTTTGAAAAAAAATTTTGAAAAAAAATTTTGAAAAAAATTTGAAAAAAAATTTTGAAAAAAAATGTTGAAAAAAAATTTTTGAAAAAAATTTTGAAAAAAAAATTTGAAAAAAAAATTTGAAAAAACATTTTGAAAAAAAAATTTGAAAAATAATTTTGAAAAAAAATTTTGAAAAAAAATTTTGAAAAAAAATTTGAAAAAAAATTTTGAAAAAAAATTTGAAAAAAAATTTCGAAAAAAAATTTCGAAAAAAAAAATTTCGAAAAAAAAATTTCGAAAAAAAATTTTCAAAAAAAATTTTCAAAAAAAATTTTCAAAAAAAATTTTCAAAAAAAATTTTCAAAAAAAATTTTCAAAAAAAATTTTGAAAAAAAATTTTGAAAAAAAATTTTGAAAAAAAATTTTGAAAAAAAAATTTTAAAAAAAATTTTGAAAAAAAATTTTGAAAAAAAATTTTGAAAAAAAATTTTGAAAAAAAATTTGAAAAAAATTTGAAAAAAATTTTGAAAAAAAATTTTGAAAAAAAATTTGAAAAAAAATTTTGAAAAAAAATTTTGAAAAAAAATTTTGAAAAACAATTTTGAAAAAAAATTTTGAAAAAAAATTTGAAAAAAAATTTTGAAAAAAAATTTTGAAAAAAAATTTCGAAAAAAAATTTGAAAAAAAATTTTGAAAAAAAATTTTGAAAAAAAATTTCGAAAAAAAATTTCGAAAAAAAATTTCGAAAAAAAATTTCGAAAAAAAATTTCGAAAAAAAGTTCGAAAAAAAATTTCGAAAAAAAATTTTGAAAAAAAATTTTGAAAAAAAATTTGAAAAAAAATTTTGAAAAAAAATTTTGAAAAAAAATTTTGAAAAAAAATTTTGAAAAAAAATTTTGAAAAAAAATTTGAAAAAAAATTTTGAAAAAAAATTTTGAAAAAAAGTTTTGAAAAAAATTAAAAAAAAAATTTTGAAAAAAAATTTTGAAAAAAAATTTTGAAAAAAAAATTTGAAAAAAAATTTTGAAAAAAAAATTTGAAAAAAATTTTGAAAAAAAATTTTGAAAAAAAATTTTGAAAAAAAATTTTGAAAAAAAATTTTGAAAAAAAATTTTGAAAAAAAATTTAGAAAAAAAATTTTGAAAAAAAATTTTGAAAAAAAATTTTGAAAAAAAATTTTGAAAAAAAATTTTAAAAAAAAATTTTGAAAAAAAATTTTGAAAAAAAATTTTGAAAAAAATTTAAAAAAAAATTTTGAAAAAAAATTTTGAAAAAAATTTTGAAAAAAAATTTTGAAAAAAATTTTGAAAAAAAATTTTGAAAAAAAATTTTGAAAAAAAATTTTGAAAAAAAATTTTGAAAAAAAATTTTGAAAAAAAATTTTAAAAAAAAAATTTTGAAAAAAAAATTTTGAAAAAAAAATTTTGAAAAAAAATTTAAAAAAAAATTTTGAAAAAAAATTTTGAAAAAAAAGTTTGAAAAAAAATTTTGAAAAAAAATTTTGAAAAAAAATTTTGAAAAAAATTTTGAAAAAAAATTTTGAAAAAAAATTTTGAAAAAAAATTTTGAAAAAAAATTTTGAAAAAAAATTTGAAAAAAAATTTTGAAAAAAAATTTTGAAAAAAAAATTTGAAAAAATTTTGAAAAAAAATTTTGAAAAAAAATTTTGAAAAAAAATTTGAAAAAAAATTTTGAAAAAAAATTTTGAAAAAAAATTTTGAAAAAAATTTTGAAAAAAAATTTTGAAAAAAAATTTTGAAAAAAAATTTTGAAAAAAAATTTTGAAAAAAAATTTGGAAAAAAAAATTCGAAAAAAAATTTCGAAAAAAAATTTCGAAAAAAAAATTTCGAAAAAAAATTTTCAAAAAAAATTTCCAAAAAAAATTTTCAAAAAAAATTTTCAAAAAAATTTTGAAAAAAAATTTTGAAAAAAAATTTTGAAAATAAATTTCGAAAAAAAATTTCGAAAAAAATTTTGAAAAAAATTTCGAAAAAAAATTTTGAAAAAAATTTCGAAAAAAAATTTTGAAAAAAAAATTTGAAAAAAAATTTCGAAAAAAAATTTTGAAAAAAAATTTTGAAAAAACATTTTGAAAAAAAATTTTGAAAAAAAATTTTGAAAAAAAATTTTGAAAAAAAATTTTGAAAAAAAATTTGAAAAAAAATTTTGAAAAAAAATTTTGAA
>JAXCHB010000167.1:1800000-1952500 GCA_036926305.1 Uropetala carovei
CGGGTTTGAATCCAGGAGACAATTATATTTTCCCATAAGTTTACACGGGATTTTCGATTTTTCAGAGTGCAAGGTTTTCTTCCTTCGTTCGTTAAAATACGTAAATATCGACTGATTTTCTTCTTTTTTGCTTTATTTGACGGATAAAGCTCTATACTATCTTATTCTTGCCAAGTTTATACGTTACACGGTCGAAGTTGTCAGAAATACGCATTCTTTTTCGAACTTTTGCGGATTTTTCCTACTTTTTCCGGGCTTTGGCAAGGCGACCGACATTGTTGCCTCCGATTCAATTACTATCAATTATACCTTCAAATAGGTGAAAGAATAGCGTTATTCGCTTCGCACTTTTGTTTAACATAAGCATCGAAATTAATGAAGCATATCAACGTAAATATTTACGGATAATTATTTTGTTGACTGCGTATGGGAAGCGTTTCTAGCTGTGTCTATCACATGTGTATAACAAACAAGCTCCCAGCGTATTGAGTTTTATTTTAAATTGTGCAAATAATTTGTTTTTGTTTTGTTTCATCCTTTGAATGCTGGAATCTTACCTTTGTGTAAGTAGAACCATCATATTACACATCTGTAATCCTTATTAACGCAAATAGGCTCACGCATCAATTACAAATTAGATAATAATAGGGACGCACGTTACTTTGTAAACACATTATATGGTTATCTTCTCTTCATTGATAATCTAAATAAACGGATGCATTGACGTCGCCTTTATAGTAGTTTCTGTAAGAAGATAAAAGCAGTCGTTGATAGACACTTGAAGTAAAGCAATTGCTTGTGAGTTCGTCTATAAGGGTGCAACGATAATCATTGGAACTAAGGTAAGGTAAAGCTATCAGCCCAGCTACAGCTGCCAGAGAAAAAAAGAGGAGCCAGAGATCAAAGGAAGAGTATTGTAGGAAAGAGAGAGAAAGAGATGCGGAAGCTCATAGGATTGCCCGTGTAGATGAGGAGCGGAGAGTACAAGAAAGACAAAGAAATAGGGAAATACGTCAAATGAATAGGGAACAAAGAAGATCTAACCTAGGGCCCAACTATTTAAATTATTTGCATTTCATTTATTTCATTAATTATTCAATCAAAATTATTTCACTAAACTTTCAATTTATTTAAATCGCGTTGAGGATCGGAGATCCGGGGCTGCCCTACTAGTTAGAGTTAAATGTGAATAATTAAGATCAACTTATTTTACACACTTCATATTTTTGATATATTTATTTGGAAAAAAACCGCGCGTTCATTGCGCGGGTACAGCTAGTAGTTAATAGTTTTGAATGTTTCTTCTTTAATTATTAAGAATTATGAAATTTCTAAATTTCCATGTCACGCTCAATTTGCCCCTTTTCAATGCTAGCAAAAATGAGAAATTTGTTATTTACTCTTTTTTTATAAAAAATATTTCACTTTTGCTGAACCTGTTAAAAAATTTTTGAATTTCGAAATCACGATCGAGGAATTTTCAATTTTGCAGCATCGCACTCGACTTAGAAAATCTCAGGCGAAATATATGCAGACGTATTTTCCGAAAAATTGCCAGGGAATTCGCCTTATCACCGAAAACTCTATTCCAGGATTAAATTGCACCTTTGTGCTCGTCAGACTAAAACCTCATTATTTCGACAATATTGACTTAATTCTTACGAATTCAGACGATGCATTAAGATGGTCGTCCTCGAGGTACGTACGGCGTTAGTGAAATGAGAGAGTATGGAATGAGAGAGGATGTGTGTCACAGGTGTTACGCACAGCGTCGGTTGCCTCTTTGAAATAGCGAGTCGTAACTTGCATACGATTCGTTGGAATCGTGGCTAGCCCTTCCGGGAAGAGGGAAAGGGGTTCCAGCGTGCCATCCTCGTGTGCTATAATAGTCCATTTGAGGCGCTGACTACGCATGGCGTCCTTTCTATTTTGTCCGAGAAAACCCTCCGATGCCGCCCTACCTAGCCGCTGTCTACGGACGAGATCTGACCAAAGCGCGAGTGAGGTAATCGGAAGGGGCGAATAATTTGTTTACCTTTCTCGATTGAACACGACATTTACTGTGTTGTAAACGAAGGTTCGTCTCCTCGGAAATTTCTGATTTTGCTATATATTTTTCGAGAAGCATGAAATAAATCGAGCGAAGATTATGAAGCGTTGCAACGTATTTAAATCGGATTTTTTTAAATTTACGATAAAGTGCTGAGTTTGACGGCGGATTAAAATGCAACGGAAATATTAGATGCTGCCACCGTCAAATTATTTTCCAGTTGTTTTTATGAAAATTTTCGTGTTATTGAGGGAATTTTTTGTTGAACATAAATGCATTTGACAATCGTGGCCGCTCGCGAAAAATATCTCACTACCGATTTTACAATGCAGGTGTAAACCCACTGCGCTTATGAACGCGTCTTATTCTGGAAAAGGGAACTTTTTTTTTGCTTTGGCTGAAATTAAAAAAAAGACGAGTGCGACTTTTAGGATGACTCGTGAGGTTTAAGCGTAAGCCACGCTCGGTGTTCTTACGCGAACGCCAAATTAATTTCAATATAAAATTATTTTTTTGTTATTTCAATGAAAGAAAATACGTAGGTTTAAAAGTGCCCAATTTATGCCTGGGTGTAATTATAAAAAAAGACTGGTATGTCCAAGACGAAGAGGAAAGCGTTTAATTTTGATGAAGCTGTAATTAAAACGAACTGGATGGTAAGTTACATTGAAAGAATACTAATTAAATCATTTTCCATCAGCTTAATGTGCCTTTCTTATCCAAAGAAAGCAATGGTGTCCCATTTGCGCAATCCAGTTTTAATGTTTTGTTATTGGAAAAGCAAAAGAAAAGCACAATCTCATAAAAGCATCTTTCTTTCGACATTTGAGGTTTAGTTTGAATTTCACAATAGCAAATAAATACTCATCTGATTGTGAGAGATGACTAGCATTGCACTATTCTTGTGTCGTATTAATGGAACAATAAAAGCAGCTGTAGGATGTGATAAAATGAGGAGACACAACTTCTTACAAAGTTATACAGTATGTACATAGATAGTATACAAATACAGGGTGATATTGCACGTGAATAACCGTTGTATTGCTTCATGCAGATCAGATGATTAAGTCGAACGCGTAAGATTCAGAATTACTTCGTGCATTTAAAGACGCATCTGCAATGCAAGATCGAAGATTTTGAAAGTTTCTTCGCGTATTTTCCATGACCGAGAGATTACCACGGTTATCTTATTTTATATGTCGAGGAATGAAGTTCAAACGAAAAGTGATGAATTTTTCGGTAAAATTGAAGGACACGATAAAATTTTAAAATATTTATTATCGTGTTATTTTATTTAGGAAAAATACGATATAACTCGCCTTTTAAGTTCACATGCGTAGTTATTTCGAAATAAAAGATAAATCTGATGCTACGGTAATTTGTGCCTTTAATTTTGTCACTCGTGACATTTTCACAGCGAGGGTAATTTTGTTGGGATATTTTTAAATGTTCCCAACCGTAACAAAGGACACGAGGAGTGATGTGCACTCGACTTTGGTGATAAGGAAAAACTCGGAGAATGGAAACTTTAGCTCGTTATGTCCGTCCGTTGTTTCCGAGAATAATTGATACTAAATAAGAACATACTCAATATAACACCGACTACCTTCAGAATGGATTTTCCATAATCGTGCTGCAATGAATAAGGATCATTCTACATCAACTGCTGAAGATGAGAGCTTAGCTCTCGGAATGCGCCTTTAGTGTTCCTTGATTATTTAGAGAGTCCCGTTTTTTTTCTTCTTGAGTGCGTGTGTGTGATTGTTCGTCTGACAAGTTTGATACTGTATGAGTGAGTGAGTTTAGTGTTTCTTGTTTGTTTCTTGAGCGCGTGTGTGAGTGATTGTTCGTCTGACAGTTTTGTTTCTTGTATGAGTGGTTGATTGTACCTACTAGTGCCCTGCATTTCACCATTTCGGTGAGTGGCAGAGGTTGCAGCGTTGACACCAGGTCACTGGTGAGGTGCCTTTCCTGTAAACCTGTAATTTTTATGTTTCTTGTTTCTTTCTTCATTTGTTTTTCTTTTAATTTTCCTTCTCATTATTGTCCCTAAATATTCAAATTTTTACGGTTAAGGAGTCCTTATTTTGAAAGGATCTTCTGTAAAGTTCCAGTGTTTGCGTAGATCTATTTTTCTGCTTTAATTTTCTAATTCTCGCGTAATTGCATTTTTCCATTTAAATACACCACTTTCAAAGAAATACGTTGATTAAATCAAATATTCACCCCTTTATATCGTTTTCGATTGCTGGTATGACAGTGTCTCGATTCTGTGGAAATACATATTTTGAACTTAGGATATTTATTTGTTTGTCGTAATAGTGAGAATGACGTAATATTTTACATTTCCAAACTATCAAAATCAATATACTGGTTATATCGTTACCTAGTCGTATCTGCGCTCGTTAAAGCGGAATTCCTCTCTATTCATATTGAGATAAGAGCTCACTATATCTTGAGGGAAATCGGTGATTAAGTTTCCGTCCGAAGATAAAACCCGTTAGCCAACAGGATGGAACTCGTTGTCGATGACGTTCATTGGCATTTGAATGTCCGAGCGAATCGTGACACCGATTGGATAAACGTGATGATCACGATCTCTTTTTCCCTGGTCACTTTCGTGCGTGCATCGCGTCCGAAGATTAGTAGTCTCCATTATGACTATCAGAGACATTTAAGTCATCAACGAGAGTGCGTTTCGAGTTAAATGTCGGTTCAGTACCAGGTATTATCTGTAATTTAGCCGTGGATATTTACCAGTCATCTCTTTTTTCATTCGTTCGCTTTAATTGACTGCATTTTTTTTAAACATCCGCCGCTTTCTTTGGAGAGACATAATGTCGAGGATTTGAAATCGTCTCCGATAAGAGGAAGTATTCCACAAACATTTCTTTCGGAGCTTCAGATGAAGAATGTTTTTAGAAAAGCGTTTTATTGATTTGCATTTTCATTAGTTTGGCGGTAAAAATTTTTAATTTGTTTATTCACTTTTGTGGTACAGTAAATGCATTGCTTAAGTGTTGATACACTTGTAAAAGATTAATTTTGGTTGTCGGAGGCGGATATGGGGCTAGGCAACCTTTTTCCTGAGAAGAGCCACTTTATCAAATTATGTATAACACGCAGCATATGAAGAGCCGCAGTCATTGACGGATCCACGAATGGGGGGGTTGGTTCTCCCCTCCTTAACCCTTCCGTTGCTTTACTATTTGCTATTATCTCTGTAAAACAAACGTTTATTCTGCATAATGCGTACATACATTTTTAGTTTCCTGCAATTTATATTAAGATATTTACGAAGGCAGTTTCTTTTTTGGAGGCTTTATCAAGAAGAGTTGCTGTTGGAAGCCGCACGCAAGTCCTTAAAGAGCCGCCTGCGGCTCAGGAGCCGCAGGTTGCCCACCCCTGGCCTAGGTCCTTGAGCCTGTTAAGACCTCGCGCCTAAGAGAATTACTGTTACCAGAGTCAGGAGAAAGAAATGTATACATTGATTGTAAAAAGTCCCAGCACAAAGAAATTATGTTGTCTGACTGGCGTCGAATATCATCGTAAAATATTTGGCGAAGGCTAGTCTCAACAGACGGTTATAATTGGAAAAATAATTATATGTAATTGTAAGAGTTCCATTCGAAAACTTTGAGCTTTGATAGACGTCGACCTCAGAAGTACACCAACTGTATTGTGAATATGGCGTATGCAAATAAATTATTAACAATTTTACAGCCTGTTTTCCTCCATAGACTTTAAATACATGTATTTCAGAAATCGCGAGTCGTGGGTCCCGCAAACCACTTTCTAAATGCCTCGCAAACCACTACCGCCTAAGAATATTGCAGACCACTACCGCCTAAGGGCCCTGCGCCTGTTGGTTTCTATCACTTTCCGAGAGTTACGTCGCTGAATCATTTAATGGGAAAATACGAGAAAAAAGCAATGAAAGACACTTGCAAAAGTCACCGTAATAAGGAAAAGCTTGCCGTGGACCTCTTTCGGGGAATGCGGCGTATTCTGGTCATCACTCGCTAGGAAACGGTTTTTTTTTACTGATTGGATTCTTTGATAGATGAGATTTATCGTATATTTTTTAAAATTACTTATCCGACCACATTGAGCAGGTCAAAAATTTATTGTGACCCTCCCATACTATTTGGATATTTATCATTTCAGTTAATTATCTCGAAAGTGACCTTTTCAAAAGTATATTTTCTTTCTCAGCAGGTTAATTACACAAGTTTATATTTTGTTTTATCGGTTTACAATTTTCTAAAAACTTATTGTCGGGCATTTGAAATTGCGTTTTTTTTAATCACGTCCGTTTTAAAATAACGAGTGCGCTTTTGTGTAGCACTGTAACCAGATGAATGATTTTCGCAGTCATCGTCGGCATAAAGTTTCTATGTTGGGTTCCGCTGTAGTTCCAGGACAATAAAAGCATCGAAAAAAGCGAAACAATTGGACGTTTCGAAATATTCTCTGCTTTGATTATACGGGTGTCACAAAAGTCCGTACTCATAGGTAAAAATTAATTACATTTTATGCACGCTATTTATTGAGATGCTCAAAGTGAGTTCCTTGTACATTCATACATAGATCTATCCGCTTTCATAGATTGGTGATTGTTCGGTGCAACATGTTGTAATCGATTGTTCTACATTCGCTTATTATTCTTGTTTCAAACTGTCAAGAGTACGTGGTCTGGAAGTGTGGACCACTGATTTTAAATGACCTCACAGAAAAAGTCTAATGGTGTAAGATCTGGACTGCGAGGAGGCCATTCGATTGAGCCACGCCGCCCAATCCAGCGTCCAGGTAGCAAATCGGATAACCATCTCCGAACATTACTATAGAACTGTGGTGGCGCGCCAACTTGTTGAAAGAAGAAGCGCCTTCGTTTTTCTAGAGGAAGATCATCAGCGTAGGGTTCTAAAACTTCTTTAAGCATATGCAAGTAAATTTCATCTGTAACATTTCCCTCGAAAAAGTAAGGTCCCACCAACTTGCCATCATGGATGGCGCACCAAACAACAACCTTAGGATTAGTTTGTGAGTGGCCTTCGACCATCCAATTGTGGTTGGTATCATTCCAATATCGACAGGTATACCGATTAACTGAACCATTCAAGTAAAAGCAGGCCTCATCACTGAACATAATATCTGCTAGCAAAGTGGGGTGCACACGTAAGGTCTGTAATACCCACTCACAGAATTCCACCCGTCTGTCGGTGTCATCGTCATGTAATTCATGAAGCAATTGTACTTTGTAAGGATGGAATTTGTTTCGTTTCAAAATCCTTGCAGCAGACATCCGGCTAATACCAACTTACTGGCCAAGTTTTCTTAAAAATTTTTGAGGACTCCTGGTAATGGTTTCAAGAGTAATTGCAGAGTTTTCATCACCTGTGGATGTCCGAGGACGACCACTACGTGGCTTGCCCAAAACACTGCCAGTCGTCTTTAAACGGTCCAGTAGTTTCCCAACAAAACGCTGACAGGGTTTGTTTTTATCAGGATGCCTTTGGTGGAATATCTCGCACGCTTCCCTCTGACTCTTGCTCGATACATGTTCTACCTTCTCCTGAGGTGTATAGTCACTATTTTTCAATATCCGGGAAATAAAATAAAAATGTAATAATCATAATAGTAACTATTAATGATAACAAAAAACCTAATATTCCCTATGAGTACGAACTTTTGGGACACCCTGTATATCCGCGAGCCTGGATTTATTTTAGCGGCGTCTTAGTAGGGTATTGCATGTCCGCCCCTCGTTCCAGAGACGGGTTTAAAAATAAGCCGTCTCATCCCAAGGGAGGCGTCGATATTGCATGTTTTTTATTTTATTTCGCGATGCGCCGAGGAGCTCACTTACCGCCCCATCTACACTTGCATTAGCCTCATCTTTTGTTTTCTCTCCATCTTTTTCTCCTCTTCCCGTGCACTTCGCATCGATCGTCGCCATTATATATACATACGTGTCACATGCTACCCGATCAGGCGTCTCTGATATGTACCGGCGTAGAAACCCCGCCATCTACCTGGCCTCTGAACGCCCCTTTAATCGGACCATTGCAATGGTCGATTACGAGACTAACGTGGACGTAATTGTCGTTGGACTCGAATTTTGTCCCTCCGGAGGTCAGGCGTCGTGCGAATTCAGATTTGAACGCCAACAGTTTCGCTAAATTCCCTTATGGCTGAATCAGCCTTGTTGACTTTAGTACAAACCGTATCGTTCGCGAAAGAATTTCTTGTACTATGGAACCTCAATTGGAACTTTTCACAGAAATTGACATTGCGCAGAATATCATTTATATGATTTTGTCTACTTTGGTTTATCATCAATAAAGGGAAAAATATTTTTACGATGTTCCTTATTATAGACGTACGTTGGAGAAGCTCCTTGTAAATTTGGATAAAATAAAAAAAAACAAATAGCGTCTATATGTCCAAATGTATATAACATTAATTCTCTACAATCCAATTCTTCGCTCAAAAAATTAGCTTGTCTATCCCATTGTAATAGTATTTGATGTTTAAGCTGCCTCTGTTGGAAAATATTCTGCGGCTTTGGGTGTATCATATTCCATTTTGATTACCATGTTTGACATGTCTATCCCCTGAGTTGTCCTCATTTTGTTTCACTTCCTATCCGCTAAACACCTCAAGAGAATGCTATTTATACCGGGCGAGAACTCTTTTGGCGATGGCAAAACTACAAACTTTCGCCCCTCCCACGAAAATAATTTTAGGACCCTTTCATATACATGGATATGCATCGATTGAAATCCTAGTATATCCCCAGTTTCAATGGAATTGAATAGAGCTTGAAGTTATCGCAAGAACGAGAAAGGTGAAGCATTTAATGTAGTGTAAAATAAAGCTAAATAAACGCTTCCAAATGAAGGGTTGAGTAGAAACTCATTTTTCGCGCTTTAAAGTTAGCACGTCTTCGCTTCCAGTCAAAATTCAAATGATTTATAGTTCTTTCCCTATGGCAATCTCTCTCGAAGCTAACTCACCGATTGCGGAACCTCAAAAGAAATTTCTTGTATCGACGCTCGATGAATATCACCGAGGATTTTTTCAAGGGGAAAATCAGAAAATTTGTTTACAAAATTGGCCTTAATTTTCACGATTTTGTCAAGGAAGTTGTTAAACGCTTTTGTATTCAGGATGGAAGAATAAAAAATTTTAAAAATAATTTCAATTTTTGGCATTAATATTCGATATATTTCCTTCTTTTGTCAATTTTGATTTTTTTCCAAAAATCCAAGGGGGTGGGGGCAGATGCCTGGCTTTCCCCCCCTCCCCTGCCGTTCGCTCAACTCTTTATCGCTAAAAATTGATCGATATTTATCCGCTTCTATTTCTTCATTATATCTAAATATTCCTTCTCTTTCAGGAAGCCAGTAGAGAGAATATCCTTCCAGGAAAGTGTTACTCGTGGTAGATTCTACCGAAAGATGCATTTCTCTTTGTTGGTTCTATTTTTGATATCGCGCCTTGTCGCACAACTTGAAAAATTAATAACTAATAACTTTATCTAGAAGTCGACGTTATGTATACTGTACAAAATGCTCGGCAATCTTCGCAATCCTGAGTCGCGTTTGCTGCATAATTCGTCGTTCGAGCAAATTTTTTGAATCGCTCAGCACGCCCGTTTCTCTTCTCTGCCGACAGCTGGCGCAAGCTGTTCGTTTTAGTTGGAGCCGCTCCCGCCTGTCGCTCATAGCGACGCCGGTGATAGTTCCATCTGGTTCCATCAGCCATCCGTAGTCAGCTCGGTCCGCGCGAGAGTGGCGGATGTGCTGAAGGTGTGTAGTGTCTTCGTTACGTCTTTGACCTCGCGTCAGCTGTGAGTGGGTGAAGGAGGTTTCCATCCGCTCGTTCTCTTCCCGCTGCGTGATCCCGAAGGGGTTTTTCGAAGGTGGAAGGGAGAGAATGGCCCCGTAGGTTCCATCCAGGAGGGGACAGCTTTCCTCCGACCGCTTTCCATCCAGCTTCCCGGACGAAAATGGTTTTCCGGTGAGTTCTTCGGTTTATGGCATCCCTCACGCGTCGTTCTACCTCCCTCTGACTGCTGACCGCTTGGGCTTCGGGCGACGCTTCGCCATACCAGTGGCGTCCGTTCTAGGAAGTCGTCCGCCACGATGTTGTGGTCGGGGTTTTCTTGAAAAGGGAGATAATTCGTGCGTTTGCTATCGTGGCGTTTCTAAACTTCCATCTTCGACTGCGCACATTATCTATCGGAGACGTGCAGCCGTGCCCACGGCGTTTGTCTCGCTATCCATTGCTAGACGCCACCAGATTTTATGCTTTACTTTTTCCTCATCTGTTTGTTTTGAAGAGAAGGCAAAATCTGCTTTATTGTACGAGACCTAATGTATTTTGCCGTCCAGCAATCGTAATTTAAAGATTTTCGGATGTATCGTTACGTGATCCGTGCCCTTAGGACACTTAGTACAGCGTTTCAGCTCCATGTTTCTTTTTGTTACCATGGAATTATCATTTGTGGAATCTTCGCGTCCCCATCGCGTTCGTAAACAGTTGCGCGCTATCAGTTGCGCTCTTCTCCTGTCGTAGGGTCGCGCTCTTTTCGAAAACGTGCACAGTGTGACGATCGGAGGATTACTTTGAATTTTTTCCCGTGGGCTGCTACCACGCCTCGTACAAGTTCCCGTTATTTTTACCATTCGTCATGCTGCCGTATTTTTCCGTCTTATTTGGCTTCAGCCTCCACGAGTTGCATGTAATATTATTTGTATATTCATGTACGGGTTGAGCTCTTTTATTTTGTTTTTAGATATTTCGCATTACAAATAGGTTCGTTGTTTGGATATTTAGATAAAATAATTTAATAAGTGAATAGGGAGCCTTATATAACAAGGTATTGGAATGTGATGCTAAACGCTTAATAAGACAACCGTTCTTTTAATACAACCATTTTCAATTATTGCTTTGGTAAAGTCACAATCCTTGTTAAGTAAATATATTGTCATAATGATATTTTTGTGAAACTTTTAACTTGTTGAAAATCTAATCGTCGATGAATATACATTTTTAATTAAAATCGTTTTATTAATCGTATTGTATTTTAATTTAATTTGCGTTAAATTTAGAGATTTTCCATCTTTTTAATGTTTATAATTTACAGTTGCATGTGTACGGTTTGTTACATAGGTACTTCGTGTTTGATATGGAAAAAAAATTTCATTGTTTCTTTCAAGGAGGAAAAAATCCAAACATTTTTCAGTTGGATAACTTCAAGAATTTGTTTACTTTTTATACATGTTTATGGTTAGTTTTCTGCCTCAAAAAGTAATATTTTCGTGACGAAGTGAAAATTTCGGTTTTACGCTATACGGCTTTCCGTTTAAAAAAGGCATTGGATGAATAATGCCGTTGTTAAACGCATCGCCAAGTAAATCTCACAGGAGTCAATTAGCGTCCGAATAATCTCCATATAAATTTGTTTTTATTCTACGTTCCGCCTTTCTGCCTCGCGCCATCTACGTCAAAGAAGTCGGTCGCCAGAAGCCACGCGTGGAAACGAGAACCGTAAGTCTGCCCACCTCTCCAGCCGCTGTTTCTTCGCGGGTGCCGAAAAATAAATAATTTCGAATCCCGATTTTTCAGAAATCGCCGAGAAATGAGGTATCGTTAATGGAGGTATGCCTGTACCTCTGGCAACGAAGCTCCCTTTTTACGAAGTCAGCACTTAACCTTTAAACACTGGAATTTAAATACTCATTTGAGCGTCCCGCTGCCGAATTTAATTTCGGCCATTTAAATATTTTGTGAACGTTTTCTGAAAGAAAGCGTGGGAAGAGGTGACGCTCAAGTGCATGAATAGTGTGTGGTGTAACCTGTGGCCATATGCCGTCAAGGACTACACTGAGTTTCAATTGGAGCTGCCAGCAATAAAAAATGATATAATCCGAATGGCTAATGATATTGGATTCGACGAAGTAGACATCGACGATGTGCAGGAGTTTATCGACTCTCATGAAGAGACGCAAACGAGGAGTTGCAAGAACTAGCACAGGAGCAGGATGCATATGTCGATGAAGACAGTTACTGACGAAATACCAGCTGAAAAAGTGCTAACGACGTAGTTTTTGTCAGAGAATCTTGCAAAAATCACTGATGCATTGGAGAGTTTTTCAGAAAATGATCCAAATTGGGAACGTAGCGGTGCTGTCGAAAGAGCTGTATTGCAAAATCTATCGTGCTATCGTGAGATGCTTCAAGAAAGGAAGAAGAACTCAAGACAGTCTACCCTTGATGCATTTCTTAAGACTAAATCGTCTACCCCACAGCCTCAAGATCCAGGTCCGTCAGTCAACCAGGGATCCCAGAACTACTAACCCCCAGTAAGGTCTGAAATCCACCGTTACGAAGTTGGGGCGAAGACGTTGGTAATTATAACGATGTAAGCTCCATCTGAAGTCCCTGATAAGAGATATTAAATGCTTTTTTATATTTTCATATGTTTTACATACATGTTTTAATTATTTTAAGTCATATACATCTTCTACGGTATGTGTAACGAAGTACTGGAACCTATCCCCTTTACTCCATGTTAAATCTACCTCTGGCAACGAAGCTTCTGAGAATGAAGTGAATGCTAGGAACGCATCTATTTCGTTATGGGAAGTATGCCTGTACGTTGATGACGAGCCACTGCGAGTAGGATGCGCAAAAATCGGTCCGAACCGTAGCAGAAAATCGTATTTTATCTATTTATCGTTCACCGACTGTATCCAAGAAAAATGACCGTTTAGGGTCGTTTAATATAGGAATTGTTTTCCACCGGAAAACATTGAATATTATTTTATGGGGTGTGAATATATCAAACGCTTTTATACCGAAATGTATGTAGGTTCAAATAACAACAATTGCTATCTCGCTCGAAAAGCCTATGGAAAGTGCGTGAATCTTAGATATAAAAATATATTTAAAATATTTTATAATGACACAACTTTTATATACATTTCAACGCATTAAAAAGGGAAAATACGAAAGAGTAAATATTTATAATTTTCGTATAAGAGTTATGTCGTTGATAGATCCCTGCAGATTTAAGGTTGATCCACACACAGGCATATCAAAACTGTAAATAATTTCTTTTAAATGTCTCGCTTTTTTTCTTTTTGTGTATTGAAGTGGATATTAAAGCCGTAATTAAAATATTTTCTATTTTTTACTGTAATGTTTATTGATGTATATAACCTGACATTCGTTTAAATGAAAATCCACTCCTTAAAGGTAATGAAAGTGAAATAGCGAGTCTTGGAATTGAATGTCTTTAATGAATCGCGAAGACGTGCACAGTGAAGTACGTGAAACAGTGCGCCAATTAGCCAGCAGATCGATACGAGATTCAAGATATTATTTCACTTCTTAAGAGTGACTAAATTTCGCGAATTTCGTGGATCGTCGCTACGCGAATTTTTAATCCCAGTCCACCGATGTACGTACTACCTAAATTTATGATATTGACAACAATGCAATTCACCTTGGCGAGGAATATTTTCATATGCAAGGAACCTAAATTGTTTGTGTTCAAGAAAATTTTTTAGACATGCTCTCGTATTTTCCTTAGGGTAACTCGGGCTCGGTACAATTTCCACAATCCATCCTACATATCACTTTAAACGCCAGATAAAAAGGACGTGAGGGATGGAATATAGTGCCTGAACGGTGGGTCGAGGGATTTTCTAAGTTTTCACGTTTCATTGAATCGGAGTATGTAAAACCACACTCTTCTTATTGCGACCGTTAATGGGGATAGTCGTTGAAAGAGAGGTGGTCACTAAAAGAAATTTTATTAATTTGTAAGAATAAAAAATGAATCTGCTGTTGTTGATAGAGGTTTAATAATATTTGTTAGTCAGCACAGCAGCTTCTCCTTAATGAAACTGGTGTTGAGATTGTATCTCCAATCCCTGCGGGTTTGGGTTTGATGGAATACATTTTAAAATAAAGTTACTACCGCTTAAATAACCTCACTACTGCCGCCTACTCACGTCCTGGTGCACTGCCTTCACACTTCTTTCCATCTCTTGGTCCGTTGAATGATTGGCCTAAGCACGACTCTTTGCACTGCTTAATATGTTGTTTCTCAGACGAGGTCAATCGCCATACGAACACTAACGTTTTCCTCTGACCCCGCTTTCAACAACAGGTTACCAGCGGTGTGCGCTCTGATTTCTTTCTTACGTAGGAAGTTATTGCCCGTTTGATTTGGATGAAGAAGAGTCTAAATCGAAAGATTGACGTAATCACTGCGTAGACTCTTATTACTTAAAAAAAAAAGTGTGCGAGTGTTACGTCTGTTAATTCCGCTATGCGACGTTACTCTCTAATTAAATTCCTTTCTTGAAATATATTTGGAAACAGTGTCGACTTGAGAGGAAAATAGTTTATTAGGATTGAAATTCTGTCCGCTAACTGGTAGGGCGTGCGCGTTTGTGAAAAATTTCTCATTTTAATTGGACGTAGGGTCGTGGGAAATCCTATAAAGTATTCTTTGAGGCAAGTAGTATTTAAGTATCAATTGTCGCTATTGGAACGAGCACGCCTCGTTTTGTTACATCTTACCTCCTTGCGCGCAGCCGTTCGATTAGGCTATTTTGAAGATGCCATCTGCAGGGAGAATTATAGGTGATAATTAATGGGTGTTCAGCAGTTCGTCATATTAAAAGACTTGTTAAAAATGTCTTCGAATAGCATCTCCCTGATGACTTTAATATCCAAAATTCGCGTTTATTTTATAATAGTCTACATTTTATGTGAGTTTGGCTTCAAAAACGATACCGGCAGTCGTAAATTTAAAGAATGCTATTCGATGAACGTTTCTATCAAAGAAATTTGACGATTCATTGTCGTCGTGTGATGCGGATGCTAGTGGATCGTTGTTTCCCCTTTCGATGGCTCCAAGCGTTCGGGAGAATACAACGGACCATTGCAGCGTGCGGTTAAGCGGAGCGTGTGATACACACGCTGCTAGTTTCCTTCTGCGGAGGATGGACGGGTGGTCGAGGGAGGTTGATAACCCCCATCCTCCACTAAACTTCCTCGTCCGCGACGTTTCGAATGCGTGGACCACTGCGGGGGCCTCGCGCATCTTCGCGTTGCTCTTCTTCGCCTAGGCTACGGGTGTTAGTGTTTTCGTGTCCCGTCCCATGCGGCCGGATATTGTATCTTTTTGGAAAAACAATCGCGGTTTACTCTATTCTCGGCTTCTATCTCGCCTCGCGAGTGGAATTGTATCGCGGTCCAGTTTTTAGAGAATTTGCAGTGTTAGAAACCTTTTAGTGTCGTAATTGACGGGTCGCGTTTATTCGGGCGCGAGTTAGCTCTCTCATTGTCGAGGCGATGTACTCGGATGCTGTGGTGATTTTATCTTCGCCTTGTATCGTTTGCCTCTGTCGGAATCCATCACTGCGGATGCCTGCTTTAAAATAGCATGTATTAAGATGAAAATTCCGGACTTGGTAGAGGGATATTAGCGGGTTCGAATCTTGCCGAGGGCATGGTCGTATTTGTTAGTCTTTGTTATCGTTGTTGCGCCGTAATGTGCTGTTTATTTATTTTGTATTTATTTATTTTTCAATAGCTCTTAAACAGCACATATACGGCCTTTTACAAAGAGCTTTTAACAGTAACAAAGACAAACATACAGAAAAACAACATATATCACAACACCCATGTCCGAAGCGGGATTCGAACCCGCGACCTTTGGGTTAGAAGGCAGTCTAACCCGGCCGGTAAATTATTATTATGGACTAATTAAAATATAAATAAATTTTAAAGATGGTGGATCATACTTGGAAGATTTTTCTACTAAAACGTAATTTAATTATTAATTAGGCTGTCTGCAGTTATTTTTTTAGGAGTGTTGAGGTAGAATATTTCTATTGGCGAGTGGATGTTGTAATTTTCTTTCTAGAGATGAAAAAAATGACCCATAACTCGCTGTATCCCACTGCTTCAAGAATTCTATGGTCAGCTTTGGCAAGGGATGGCAAATACGTGGCACGCGTGTCAGAAGTGGTACGCTTGCGATTTTACTTGGCACGCGTAAGCTTGTGTTTTCTGTATAAAATATGAAGTTTCTTCGAGAAGGGGTAAACTAGTGACACGCGAAAAAATCTGATGATTTAATTACTTTCTTGACACGCGAGACAAAAATCATTTGCCATCCCTGGCCAAGGTGCTTATATGTATTTATTTTGGTTGTTATGGTTAAATTGCTAATTCTGCTTTTAGCTGCTTAGACATCAAACTTTGCAAATGTCTTTTTCCTGTGCTGATTCGATTAGATTTAATGTAATTTTCACTGTATGGTAATGCTTATCTTGCTTAAGCTTTTCTCGCTATGCAACTGAGCATGTTTATGGAATCAATCGTTTACGTGTAGTCACTATTTCTCTTTCAGGATTTGGCCTTTGAAGTTTTCAAACGTTGACTATCGAGCGGAATGTTTCTTTTTTTGGCTGATTTTTTAACTTCCTGTTTATATATATGCATTGCGGATTAAGTCCGGAAAGGCAAGCCTCAATTTACTCAGTCAAAACCCCGAGCGTCCGTTTGCTCGAGTATATAATCCTAAATATTCAGTGGTGTTACATTTTTAATTAAATGTCTATCACTTATTTTCTCAGGATGCTTGTCTCATTTCGCACTTTTTCTGCGACGTATATAACAGGCCGGAAAAATCAAAATGAAGAAGTGTCGTTTATTATCACTGGAAATTTTCAATCCTTAGGTACATATTGGCCCGCCGTGGAGGTGTTAGGGAGGACGGATATAGACCCTTGGATCACTGGTACGAATGATTGCTCGCGATGATGATGATGATGGCAGGGGAACGTTTCCTTCTTCATTCCTTCCATCCTCCTGAGAGTCGTTATTAGTAACGTGCTGAGAGAGGACTTGGGGGGCAGATTATTCTGTTGATCTGTCGATTGTCACGTATTATTAAAGTATTTATAATTATTTGTTAAACCTGGGAGTTACATCCCTGCATGGTATTAGTGGTTGATTTCCTATGCTGTTGTTCCGCATGTGTGTTGGCTTACGTTTCAGTAATAATTTATTCGTTTTTTTCACGTAATGCATGTTAAAACAGTGTTTATTTACCCAGAAAATTTTATTGCTCATATTTTGTTATGTGTTTATTATTGAATATGGTAATTTTTGTATTTTTTCAGCATAATTTAAATTCGCCTTACTGACGTATTATTTTCATATTTTGTTTTATAATTTCGAATGTTTTTTTGTCGATTTTTTACTACAAAATCGAGGTGAGGCTGAGTTACTTTTTTCGTACACTTTCGCGGCGCACTTCTTTTTGGCTCTCATCATGTGTAACTCTTGAGGACTCGTTCCTTCTCCGCCTCCCCCACCCTCTTTAACCGGGCCAGGTGTTTTCCTTCCCTCCGCCCGCATCTTCCTCTTATTTCCTTACCGGTTGGCCTCTTTCGCTTTCCTGGTTGAATCGAGTAGAAATGGCCGTCCGTTCCTTCTGGCGACTCTTTATTCGTCAGTTTACGCTATGGAACCACGCGTCAATGAACGTTAAGAGTCTTAGGCAAATGTTATCCTCTTCGCATGCCATTTTGTTTTTTCCTTGGATTACAGGTCAGCTGGGATGGGTGCAGCGGTACGCTAGGGTGCCGCAGCTGGCTTTAAGGGGTGCTGCGAAAATCTATGTTTTCTGAAGAATAAACGATTTGGGAATGTTGATAGATCATTAGGACAGTAATATTTCCTCTGATAAATTGATTATGGCTTAGTAGCAACAGATCGATGACTCCAATGTATTCATATGTAAAAATATAAAAATTTTGTTTCAAGGCTGGAATGCAGCAGAAATTCTCTTTATCTTTGAAATGGTGTCGCGACTACAAAAAGTTTGGGAATCGCCGTTTTAGCGTCTCTCTCTCTCTCCCCTCACTTTTTTTCTGTCTCTCCTTTACTCTAGGTGTGTAATCTTCGATTGCCACACTCCGATGGATCGTTGTGATATCTAACGAGCGCTCGTGGCTTCTTGAATGTCCATAATACTCCAATTAAAGCAAAGGATCGATCTAATTTGGTGTTTTGTAAATAATTTGCAGCAAATAAATCTAAAGGAAGACCACTGTAATGCAATTATTTATTTATTATGTGTCGCTCGCATTAAAATGATGCGTCGTAGCAATCATATATGTTCAAGACGTAAGTTTTGAAGTGGGAAATTGCTTGTGGTGAGCGACGCCACTAGTAGAATCTGTTGAATGCTTGCGAGGGACACCGAATGTAAAGTCGAGCGAAATGAAACCTTTTTGTAAATTAGCCCAAAATATGCCCTCTTTAATTAGCATCCCAGAATCTTGCTGGCCAGATGTGTCATTAGGAGAATATCAAGAAAGTGACGTACAATTATTTATAAAGACGATTCGCGCGTATCATATAACAATTCATTGGCTTGGCTGGCATTAGCGCCATCTAGTCATTAACGACCGTGTTTGTCTCTTGAGAATATTGCCTGTGTATTTTTGAAATCTGATCTGGATTACATTGATTATGAAAGAGAAAACATTCCCCTTAAATAGTAAGTTGTGAATCAAAAAGAACATTAAAAATGTTAGAAGCGCTATCTCTTTGATGATTTCAGAAAATATGTAAAATTAGCACATTGCGAATATGCGTGCTTATGGAGTTTTGCTGGTCGATGGAGCTAATTTTCCTCAGTCGCAGTTGACTCATGGCGTTTAATTCATTCGCCGGCAGAGTCGCTTATCAATCCGATTGAACCACAATGGTGATTTGGTTCTATATGACTTCCCTCCTCGTCTCTCAGGAAGTCCATTCATCCTGCATCTTTTATTCACGGGAAATCTTCTGAATATAAAAAGCTAGGTTTGTCACTCTGTGTCTCTGTACGTAACGCTTTTGACATGCTTATATCTCTGGAACTACTTGTTGGATTTTCAAGTTCTATATCATTTTGTATTCGTCAAACTTTCAAAATTTAGATCCGCAAAAAATTTTGGTCAATAGGTCCATCTGGAGCTGCTACAAGAGTTGAAGGGGGGACATGTTTTGTATGGAAATTTATGTCTCCTGGGCAGAGGTTTGTACCGATTGAGCTGAAATTTTCAGCATAAGCCTTTCTCACAAGATATAGCTGTACATGCAAATTTGCGCTTGATCGGTGAAGAGGATCAGGTAGCTGCCATACAAAGAGTTCGTTCTGAACAGTGATTTTTGAAGCATTTTCGCAATAACTCGATGAAAAGTGAATGGATCAAGCTCAAATTTGGTAGTTAGATTGTTCTTGGGATAACTGAGTAGCTTCACACTTATAATTGGGTCCACCACGAGTTTGCTGATCATTCCAGGAACATCACAGCTTCCAAGAACGGGTCAGAGCAAAATGAGCACTAATCGGGAAACATCGATTCATAAGCTCAAACTTGATGTTATTATAACCATTGAACCATTTTTAAAATTCAACTCTGCACAAAAAAATTATCTATTTTATTTTTCGATAAATCATCATCAAGTTATATTATTATTATTTCATAAAAATACAACCAAAGAACATTATTCAATGATGAGAGAACCTTTACCAGAAATGTCGTACTGAGAGAATTATTACAGGGATAAAGCCATTTTTGTGATATTATTTTTGTGTGATAAAAATTTTTTAAATGCCAGATGCTAGAAACTTTTTTTGTCGAAATTTTCATCGTCAATATTATTGACGGGTATTACGCTAGTGTATTTATAAAAATGAACTGAAGATGCAGTCGCCATCTGTACTTCTCTTTTTATTCAATCTCTGCCGTCGACATTGAAAGAATTCTTCCGCCGTGACTAAACTCTTCCGTTTTTGCATGCTCTTAGGCATATCTTGATTGTAGAGATACGTTCTTGGATCATAAGATTGTAAGAAATGAAAATTAGTAATTTCAAGAATTTTCCTCCACGGCCTAATAATAAAATTCAACAAAAATCTGCGCCCCCATAATTCATTTCGTGGTGGGTCGGGCTAAAAAACTACTCGCCGCTGACCCTCTTTAATTCGCCCGTGGGCGACCGTGTTTCTGGAGCCCTTATATCCTTGTGTTATATATTAATCCGTTGGTAATTCAGTAACTGAGCATTGGGTTCTAGTATCGTAAACACTTTTTCGGCAAAATGACTTGAGAAGTCGTAAATTCTGTATTCCATATGTCGTGACTTCGCTTATTCTCTCTGATTTAAAAAAAAATATTTTGGAGGTGACTTCCCTGTAGCTGATCCTTATCTCAATGTCATGATGTGCCTCACTTTGTGCTGTTTCGTTAGATAATTCGGGAAAGATTAAGTGCTATGTATACTGCGACCTACCTGCGTAGCGAAGAGGACTCGGCAGCGTCGCTGGTTGTGTTGTCGTTCATTTGTTCGTGGTTTTGTTTTCATCGTTCGCGGATTAGTCATGGGATTTTAATTTCCGGCGCCGAATAAGAGAACACATTTCCTGGCGTTTCGATCTTCAAAATATTTGACACGAAACAAAAGCCGAAAACTAATTGGAACGGTTATCTGAACGGTAGGCGATATCATTCGTTTCGAACGTTCAAATGCTGAGTGCTTGGTGTTCATTCATATTCTGCGATTGGGCGAGTCGGGCGGTTGCCCCGGGCGCCTAATTGTTGGGGGCGCCATCCCGATCATCTGCCCATGCATTACTTGCAAGTGAATAAATATTGGACACCAATTTATATCGTGAAACAGGTTAGAATCATGATGATTCCTTTTATTTATTCATTATCAATAATTTTTACAGAGCGTTGAATAAATTAACCTATATTCTGTAAATATCTCCAAAAAAATTTACGGAGGGGGGCGCTGGAGTACTATCTCGCCCGGTGCGCCAAAATTCATCGGGCCGCCCCTGTCTCCATGGCATTGCAATGCACCTGGCAGCCATTCCATGCCCTTTGCTCCTTTTACTCTCGCTCTTCCTATTTTCTTTAATAGTAATATGCCGTCGAAAAGGTCGATTCCAACGCGTGTCGTGACATCTTTTCCGCTTGTACTTGTTGCTAAGGTTTTATCGGCTGTTTCAAACTTAAACATATCTACAAAATGTTATTAGTTTATGTAGGTGCATCTTTGAGTGTTTTGGCCTGAAATATACATAGAACTGGGCGTTGAAGTTTAATCTATTATTTAATTATTTTTCTGGGCTTACATCGTTAAAATGGATTATGGTAAAAATCAGGCGCTTAACTTGGTGGGCGCAGGCCCACGCAGTGCGTGGGGGCCCCACAAAAATACTTGGAATTTTCCCTGTCATCTGCCGTAAGGTATTCGTAGTAGTAACATCCTTATGGGCATGAAAGATTTTCGTCGCTCGAAATGAAGACGAAAATACCAGTCTCAAGTGTTTGGACTTGTTTGGTTCTATCCTTATAATGGTAGAATTATAGAAGTTCCACTGTATTGTTGGAGCTGAAACGTATAAAAAATCGATAAAAATCAAAACGATTAATAATTTCATATTAAAAAAAATAAAAATGGGGGCCCCAAAAAACTTGACTAGCGTGGGAGCCCCAAAACCGTAGCTACGCCCCTGGTAAAAATATTCTCCCGCTACATCCAATCTGGTTTCGCGGACCGCTAGCAAGATTTCGTAGTTTCGTCACTTGACTCGCCATTTCGTCCGAGGATCGTAGCCTTAAAAATGGTCGTCGCTTTCATCGCAGGGCCTTCGCTCTTGTTTCGGCGTGCGAGTGCCGTGCCTGTGTTGCTTTTCCACTCTTCCTCTCCGTGCCGTTCGGCGCAACCTTCTCCCGCCGTGTTAATCCCGTGGCGTCGTGCTAGAGCGTGCAGGAAGGAGACGAATAATCGATAGCGTATCCTTGGACGCACGCAGACGACGAGGACGGCACGCGGCGTTACCCCGCCCGCACCCCTACCTCCCTCTCCCTCGCATGCCTCCTCCCTCGCACTCCCTCTTTCAAATTCGCGCATAGCAATAACGGACGTTTTTATCCGGTTCGAATTCCTCTTCCGTACCCAGTCGTCCCTTTTTCGCGCCTCTTTTAGTCTGCTTTCAATTTGTAGGGCGATGTACCGTGACCTCAAGAGGCTCCCGAGGCTGCGTCGGAGGTGCATAGGAACCTTGGATCGCTGCAGTTGTCCGTTTGTCGAGTTTGTAGAAGCCAATTTTTCTCCTTCTCGCTTCTGCCTATTTCCGAGTTGGTTTTTCGTGCATTAATATCAGCTTTTTAAGTATTCCATAAAAATAGAAAGCATTTCCTCCAACTTTTCCACGTGCCCCTTTCGGCGATATTATTTCTTCGGAATTTGTTTCTCGATGAGTAATCAATTTCGCACTTTTCTCCGAGTGATTCAGTTGTTCAACTGGTCCGGTGGTCTTTTTTCCGGTCGCTTTTTCGGAAAATTAAATTTAAGCGTTAATTTCTCAGCAATAGATGGAACAATTTCGTCTTAAACAAAAACGCCCCATGTAATTTTATCAATGTCTCACGAACCATTATGTCCATTATCGACGTTTTAACAGCTAAAATAATAATACCGTTCTTTGCGTGCGTTTTCTCTGTATTTCATGTCCCGCTGAATGCTTCGTTTCTAGGATTGCTTCTTGGTGGGAGCGCCCTATTCGAAGCTCCGTTGCGTGTTATATGTGATGCGGAAGCGGGCGTTCGTTATTGCTTGATAAAAGGAAAGTTTCTGAAGGTGAAAGGGACGCGTGAGCATGAATAAGTTTATTGCTCGTTCGGCGACATGGATTTTCTCCTCTTTGTTGAAGCTACTTATAATTGTGGCGCCTTATTAGTTATAGAATCGTACATTTACTTCAGCATATTTCCTCGGTAAGTATAAATCGGTCGGGTTGATTTTGCTGAATGCCACCTTGAAAAAATAGTTACGGAAACGATAATTATAGTGTAACTCTTTAAGTCTGCCTCTAGAGACAAGCTATAGAATGGAGGATGCTGGGATAGAGGAAAAGAGGTAGAAATACAAAGGGAATGATTTATATACGAAATGAAGGGAGCGACCGTAAGAAGATTGAGAATTTGATCAAAAGTTAGGGTAAAAGTATCAGTCGATGCAAACACATATTCATCTATATAAATAAAATTGTAACCTCTGTCTGTACGTTTGTTTTTTTGTCGGGGTTTTACTTTTTTGTGTGTTTTGTATCACAAGAAGACGTTTGAACCGGTTTGCAGAATTGTTCTGTCTGTCTGTTTGTTTGTTACCGCATCACACAAAAACGGATGGTCAAATTTTTATGAAACTTGCAGCGTATCTTTAGACTGGTCCAGTTTAAAATATAGGCTATGTGGTGTATCTCAAAAAAAATTTTAAGTGGGGGTTTGGGGCATCGATTTGGTTTTTCGACGATAACTCTCGAGTAAATTAACTTAGGAAGTTCAAATTTTATATTTGTCACTTTCAATACAAGTATAAGATCAGTCTCCCATATATTTATGAAAGTTTGTTTGTTTGTGCATTACATATTTCCACACCGTTAAAGCTAGAATAATCAAACTTTCAACAAATACTTTCTTCACAAGAAGGAAGATCGAGGGCTACTTTTTAATCCCAAATGTTCTATATTAATTGTACAAAAAGCAAAATAACTTTGTATACTAATGCATTTCCATCTAGAGATGGGTCAGAAAGTACAGGACAGTTCTTTTCGAACTGTTCAATAAAATAAATGTTCTCATAAACTTCCTATTCTCAAAGAACGGGTAACTCTACATCTTATACTCACAATCAGTGAGAAAGGTGGGAAACGACTACTTCCTTATCCGTAATAGGACGGCGGGAACTGATTAAACAACGCGTATTTTCCCAAGTCCTACTATTGATTTGAATCAAATTTGGTACGATTGTGGAGGGCTCCCAGAAATAATTCATACGTGGTTTTTGTTTCTCTCTGCCCGTTTTATTCAAAACGGTGGCCGAGTGAATTCTTAAATACCATGTATCATCTAGAATTCTGTTCGGATTTGAACCAAATTTTCCCGGGCAACGCCGGTAGTAGAGAATAATTATGGCGTCGGATTGGAATTTCGATTTTATACAGATGTCATTTTTTTCCGAATGCTTGATATTTTCTCTTACCTCTCTAAATTTCCGATTTATCGTGCCAGTCGTAGACATCGTAAAGATAATGGGTATTTTCCCATCGCATGTCTGTTCAGCGGAGACGTTCAACTTTCCGTTCGTTTTATCGCCTTCCAGCAATGACCGAGATTGTTGACTTATTCTCCGTGTCTGGGATTCCGTAGTAGCTATGGCGAGGAGACTGGTGTGGAAGGAGCATTTAATGAGTCAGTGGAAGACGGCGAAAAACTTTCGTTGATTGATGTTTTTTCTTTGTCGGGCATTCTGTATTTGTGTAACCTAATAGTGATTATATTTTTCAGTTTTTCTATAGTAAATTCATCAGTTAAAGAGTTCTAGTTTTAAATGCGGCTTAACATGATCAGAAAATTTGTTTTGGTTACTTCAAAAAATAATTGGTTAATAATATTGCGGAAGTAAACTTCTACTCCAAAGAAATTATCTACAGATTTCATCGCCCCAACATCTTCGCCGTTCGTAGTGTTATCCTGCGTCTGTTTTTATGCCAAAATATTAGCCGCCATTGGAGATAGATTTATCGCGATTTTTTATCGTTTCGAGGCTGATACAACTTCCCCAGTTTTACGTCATCAAATTAGGGCGACAGATGCCAAACGCGCGTGTTATTTACCATACTACTTTCGCAATAGAATTAATCGAAGGCACGCTTCTTATCGTGTTTCTGCCCGTGTGCGTCCGCCACCACCTGCAGTGCGACGCCGTCCCTTCTGCCCATCCGCCAGATGTCACTCCCGTCTTCGGATGTGCCCTCACCCGTCGCCAGAGGCGCCACGTGTCGATCCTTTCCCTACGACATCCTTTTCGTGTCCTATCTGTTCCGATTCACCCTCTGTCCTTCCCGCCTAATCATTATATATTGACCCCTCCTCTCTCTTCCAACTCCACGCTTCCGCCTTCTCTCTCCGCCGGCGCTCTGAGGTCTTCGCCTCTTTCTTCCCCTCTCTGCATCTTCCGTCTTTTCCATACTTGACCCTCTGCCGTCCATCTCTCTCCCTACGAGTGAAATAAAAGCGACACGAGTCAACTCTTTGCGGCGAGAACAGAGCGTGGTTTCCCTCCCATTCTACGGTGGACAGGGAACTAGACACTTTGAGAGTGAGAAAGATGACCTGCGGACCACAGCCGATGGACTCGCGACCTCTGGCGCCTCGGAGTAATGCGTCGTCGTCCTCGCATTCGGCGATTTATAACTTTTTCTCCGATGAGGTCTCAACCCTCCTTTATACGTCTACGAGATTACATTAACGCTTCTTATAATGCGCTTGAAAATACTTTGCACTTACTTAGAAACATAAATTTTTATTGCTCGAAGTTATGAAGTTTAGATGTTATTTCACGATATCGTATGCGATACCTTTTTTATTGTACAATTCTTGTCGCTCGGTTCTTTTAATGTTGTACGTATCTTAAACGCAGTGATCTAAAAGGTCCAGAGAGTCCGTGGAGAGGAGATTATCGCGAAGTAGAGTTCTTTCTAAGAAGTAACCATTGTTAGGGTTGAATTTCAGTAGGATCACGGGCAAATTTTAACATATTTTTTCCCAAAGAACCAATTAATATGTATGCAGTAGCGACGAAAAAATTAGTTGTCTTTGTGAAATTTAAAATATTCGGATGTTTTCACGATGAGTTTGCTTTTTTTGTTTTTGGGACAAAGTTTTAGTGTTGAAATCATAACTCGTTAATCTCGTGATCATAACGCATTTTTGATCGTTTTCCGGAACAATGGAGGAGATAAGTTAGAAACACGCTATTATCGCGATCGTACATTGCTTAGGTATTTCCGCGCAACGTTAACCCAGTTTTCTCAATACCTCGCAATCTCAAATGGGGTCGAATTCCTCCAATTCATTGCCTCTTCATCCGCAAACCAACCGATAATTCTTCTCTTTGTCTGCGCCGCAAATGGAAGTTTCCCGATTAGATTTGTGTGTCATTCCATCACTTTGTGCATGCGGAAAAGTGTCGCGATAATTAGACGCTATTCCAGAACTCGCTTTGCGTCGCAATGTAAATTAAAGCTATTTGTAGTCTCTTACTTACGTTAGAGAAAATGTAGCATCGGTTGGCAGCCAAATGTTGGCTACTTTCTTTAGGGATCGTTTATTCGTAGAATGGACGAGCGCTGCGATTCGCATGTTCGCTTATGAGATAAAAGAATTCAACTTATAACTTCCGTTTGTTTGTGTCTGTGCTCAAATTCAAAATTATTAAAAAGTACAAAGGCAGCTATACAATTTGTAACTTAAAATAACTTCCTTCAAATTAAAAAAAAATCAATTGAGAGTTTTCGTAATTGAAAATATGTAGCAATATAGTAGCCTACAGCTAAAAAATTCTATTATTAAAAATTTGTAAAATTTTCATGAGAGCTTATGTAACTCTTACGAATTGTCAACTATAAAGAAATAAAGGTATTTTAAAAATAAATGAATCCCTCGCGAAACAAAAAATAGCTTCCCATTTTTCGATCAATACCCCTCCCTGGCCTTTTAATTTCACCTTTGCCTTTCCGAGGGACGTGGAACATAAAAAATAAATAAAACAAGGCGTGTTTCGTCGAGGATTGCTAATTCCTCTCGGAAAACGATCTAAGCGCGGAATCTCAGAAAAGAGGATTGGCTAGCTTGTTACGCTTCGCCTCTTTTTCAGAGCTACGAATGCGACGTCAAGAAAGCTCAATTATTTTTTTGCACTCTAGTTAATCAGGGGTCTTTGGTGACGCGGGCTTGTTTACTCTTCTATTCGTGCTAAAAACTGAAAAAAAGCTAGTGTACTAGTATGTGTGTGTGTGTGTAGAGGGGATTACTTCATTCTGCGAGGAATATTTGTGGATAATAAGGGAACTGGGAAAATGGATACAACGTAAGATTGCCATTGTCCCCTCTTTCTTCTTAAATCCAGTGGCGCCCAAAATTCTCGGCTCTAGGGCCATATAGCGCACTTCCGTCCTCTTAGAGAGTTATACCCCGCCGAAAATAGTCGAAGAATAATTTAAGGAAACTAAAGGGTTTAGTTTAGGATCAATATTACCTGATTTGTTTTAAGCCTATTTGTATATTATGGGAATAAAAGGGTAAAGAAAATATTGTTTTTATAATTTTCTATTTTAATTTTGTTACATTATGTCCTTTAATTGCTAAACTCGAGGCCGGCCGGATGTGGCCCACCGGCAGTGGTATGGGCACCGCTGATTGTGAGTTAAAAATATGTGAAACTAGCAGAATTTCCCGTTGAATTTCAACGGATTTAGTGAAGCTACTACAGCACAACATACAAACTCTTTAAAATACCTATATAGTAGATACTTTTAAAATTACAATTGGCTTTTCTTAACAATTAATCATATTTGCTTGTAACATTCCGTTTCCGAGCCTATTGCATTCAAATATAACGATAATTTTATTTTCTATCATATTACTTTCGCCACATCCACCATCATTTCTTGTATAATTATGCCTCGCTGAAATCTTTACTTTTATGGCTTGAAAAAGCGTACAGCTTATTTACGTTAATAAACATTATAATGTAGAATTTAATGATTTTACTTACTAAAAATGAAAGATTCCAGTATTCAGTAGACGAAAGAAGGTTCAATTACTTTCATCAATAAACGCCTGAATAATAATCAGCATCTATTTACGTTGCTATCCATAAACATCGATCGTTTCGTTGCTCAAACAAAAGTGCGAATCGATAACGCTAAACTTTCGTCTATTTGTAAGCTTCATTGAAGCTAACTGAATCGGAGGTAACATTGACGGCCGCCTTGGCAACGCCCGGAAAGAGTACGAAAAATCCACAAAATTTCGAAACGAAGGCGTATTTCTGAAAACTTCGACCTCGTAACATGTAAACTTCCCAGGAATAAGATATTATAGAGTTTTATTCGTCGAATAAGGCATAAACGAAAAAATCGCCCCATATTTACGTATTTTAATGCTTGAAGGAAGTCAAGAAATGGATTCATACGTGTTATCTTATGGAAAAAAGTTAATCCCCTATATTGGCAGCACTGATTAATCCCGGTTGACCAAACCTTGACCATTCACTAAGTTAGGATGTAAGGAATAATCGTACCAAATTTGGTTATTCTAGCTTTTATCGTTTAGGAGGAGTTCCACGAACAAACACACAAACCAACAAACACACCCTTCAAAATATATTATAGTACCTAGATATATACTGTTGAACTTTGGTTTTTTTTCGCGTAAATTTTTTGCGTTAACCGCCAACGTTTCCTCTCCTTTGCTTTACTATAAGATTGGTGTCAGGCGACAGTTAGGGAACCCATGTCCTAAACTTTCACTTCCTAATAGTCAGCACAGCCGGCCAAAGGACGCTGCCCAGACATGCCCATCCAAATGTATCTTTAATCTTAAATAATCACAAAATAGGCTGTTTACAAATCGCGGTCCACGAAGGCTTGCGGGCCTCTCGTAACCAAGTGGAAATCACGTGCGTTAAAGTCGGAACGGAAATCTGTCTCGATTGAATCTGTAATTTTTCTGGTTCGTGTAACTTTTATTCGATTTCGTAAGTATGTACATATTAGGGTCAATCAAAGATCACCCAATAGTTTAATTCGACATTGAAACATCCCGTAGGGCTAGATATGCATTTACGTCACGATTAACACTTTGTTCTCCGCTATCTATGATACAATTTCCGTCAAATACTTAATAAATTCGGGACGCGTGCGTGCATCGTCTTCATTATCACTTGTGCCGAAAGAAGAGCTTGCACGTTGCGAAGTGCCATCGATGGTCACGCGTTTCCTAATAATGCCGACCACTTTATTCGAGGAGCACAATCTAGGACACCTTGCGTGTTACGTCCTGCGTTGTTGACTGTAATTACAGCAATTCCGTATGATAAGTCAGCCGAGAGTGCTTTGCGTTGTAATATTCGTTTAAAAAAACAAACTTAGCTCCAATTTAGGCTGTTTGAACTAAGAAACGAATTTGGGGTTTTCTTAGTATAGAAAAAACGCCTATGGAATTCCAATGTTAATGAACATCTCATTCAGAAACTTCGTCAATTTTCAAATCGCAATTCCTTGTTCTTTCATGAAAAGCCACTAATACTCTTCTTGTGCTTGCGAACTCATATTTGTTTGAAACGGAATTTTCTGCAGTTGTCCCGAAGACCTGGTACCGTTCTCAGATGATAATTGAAAAGGAACAGCGAGTCGCAGTTTCATCAGTGACGCTCCAATACGAGAAACTTGGTGCTGAAAAGCAATCATACGCTTCACACTAGGGAAATGCTTCATTATATTTTATGTTTTTGTTATAGCTTTAAATCAGAGTGTATATGTTCTATGACAATTTAGGGTCAAATAGGCATTGGTTAAGAGTTGATATAGGAGGAGTGCAAAGGTTAGGGAGAGGGGCGGCTTTGTAAAGCTTGGAAACCTTTGGAATATGCTACGAGAGAAATCAGAGACTGAACATACGACAGCGGTCCTGGTTTGGAATTTCGGCAAAGAATCTCGGCTGACCTGAAACTCTCTCTCTCTTTCTCTGGATAAGAGTAGATGCGATCTCAGCCTTGCCATCGTCGGCACGCACACCAACGCTATTATCCGGGGAAGTCTTCTTCATCGTCGCGGAAAGAATTCCATCTCGTTTTACCCGCTCGATTTCCATTTCCTCTCTCATCTTTCTGGACCTACCTCAAGGAAAGAGAGGACCTCAGAGGGCGGGAGAAGGCGAGGTGGAGGGAGTGGGGGAGGAAGGAGTGTAGGGAGAGAGTGGGAGAGGTGGTGGGCGACAGTGGGGGAGGTGGAGGGAGAGAGAGGTGGAGGAAGAGAGAGGTGGAGGGAGAGAGAGAGGGAGAGGTGGAGGGAGGGAGAGAGAGGGGGGAGGTGGAGGGAGAGAGAGAGGGAGAGGTGGAGGGAGAGAGAGGGGGGAGGTGGATGGAGAGAGAGTGGGAGAAGTGGAGGGAGGGAGAGAGAGGGGGGAGGTGGAGGGAGGGGGAGAGGGAGGGGGGAGGTGGTTAGAGAGAGAGGGGGAGGTGGAGGGAGAGAGAGGGGAGGAGGTGGAGGGAGAGGGGGGGGTGGAGGGAGATAGTGGGGGGTGGAGGGAGATAGTGGGGGGTGGAGGGAGAGAGGGGGGAGGTGGAGGGAGAGAGGGGAGGAGGTGGAGGGAGAGAGAGGGGAGGAGGTGGAGGGAGACAGTGGGGGGGAGGTGGAGGGAGAGGGGGGAGGAGGAGTGGAGGGAGAGAATGATGGAGGAGAGGAGTTGATGGAGGCTATGGATGCGCCGCCATCCGACGACTCGAGTCTGTATCTACAGTTCACCCTGCAAGCCACCGCAATGGTGTGTGGCAGGGGGTGCAATAGCATCAAGGGAAAGCGCATAATAATGAATAGTATCACTCTATGTCGGCTGATTTCTTTTCGTAACTTCTGTTCTGCTCAGCTATCGTTCTAGGGAAAAACGAGCCTTTATACCTCTCAGTCCTACAGGCTATCTCTCTTATTTTACGAGGATGGTCCATTCTACCAATATAAGTTGGCGTTCTTATTATTTCTTCGACATCGCTGGAGAATATATGTGTTCTAAATCTTTCGAGAAGTTTTAACCTAGAGCGTGATCGGCGCTAAGTTAGTGATTCCCATCCTAAGTCCTGTATCAAGCCTGTAACACTTTTGTTTGTATCGAACAATTTTTGACGAATCTAGCGGCTTTTCGCTGCACTCTTTCAAACTCTGAGATTGATCCTTTCTCGTACGGATCCCATATGCTCGACGCGTACTCTAATAGCGGTCTTACTAACGAGAAGTAACATGTCTCTTTGACTTTTTCCTCACTTTTACCTACTATGCGTTTGATGAATCCTAGTTTCTGTTTAGCCTTCCCGCATATATTTCGTATGTGCATATCCCACGAGAGGTTGCTTGTTAAAGTAACGCCTAAGTATTTGATGGAATCGGCTAGTTTTAGCTGGACGCCTTCAACAGTGTAATTCGTCTTGTCAATGTTTTTGTTTTCCCAGAATCTCATAAAGGAACACTTTCCTAAGTTCAATTCTAACTGCCACTCTTTACACCACTCGAGAATTGCATTTAAGTCGTCAGAAAGTAATAATTGATCATTAGGACTGTTAATCTCTCTGTAAACTACGGTATCATCCGCGAATAACTTGATTTTACTTTTAATAACCTTATCTAAGTCGTTTATATATAGAAGGAATAGTAGGGGGCCGATTACACTTCCCTGTGGAACGCCTGAGGCTACGCTGACTGAATCTGATTTAAAACCATCTATAACTACTATTTGTTCACGCTCATTAAGAAAGTCCCTGATCCGCTCCATTATCTTTCGATTTATTCCACAGTCATTTAATTTCTTCACTAACTTACTGTGCGGAACTTTATCGAAAGCCTTCTTGAAGTCGAGGAAAACCGCATCTAACTGTGAGTCTTACGGTCTCCTGATCTTAGTATATCGTGAACGAACAGAACGAGCTGTGTTTCACAAGATCTCGTCTTCCTGAAGCCATGCTGATATTTACTTAGCAAGTTCTGGCTATCTAAGAAGTCCATCACGGAGTTAACGACAATGTGCTCGAGAACCTTGCAAGATAGGGAGGTAAGCGAAATTGGCCTGTAATTTTCTCTGTCGTCTTTTTTCCCACCTTTGTGTAACAAAGTGTGTGTGTGTGTCGGATCTATTTTGTTTGGCGTTAGTTTCCCGACCGTCACGGGGAACCCTCTCGTCTCCCCTTACACGCCTTCCTCCCACCACCCCTCCATCCCCCACCCCTCCAACCCCTCTCCCCTCCAACCCCTCACCCCTCCAACCCCTCACCCCTCCAACCCCTCACTCCTCCATCCTCCGCCATCCCTGGGAAAGACCATGATCTTGTTACCTTGGAAGGGCATTTGTTTGTTCTCACTCGCTATGAGCGAATCGAGAGGTGAGGAAGTCGCGGTGTGAAAAATAGATAAAGGTGGTGTCCTCCTCCTCGCCCTCCTGTGGTCATCCGCTTAAGTTGCCGGTAGCGGATCATTCCGAGTATTTCCGCGTGTATTAATTCTCACTTGAACTATAAATAGAACGCGAGATTTGTAGGCGGAAGAATAAAGTAAGATAATGTCGAACTTTGTTAAATAAACGGTTCGTTTATTTATTGAAAATGTTAACACCCTTCACTCACACTTAGCGCTAATACAACCTTCTGCTCCCGAGAATGCTTCATGCGTCCCGTGAATTTATGATGAAAAAGCGATTGCTAAAATTTAACTTAGACAATTGCGTATTATTTATTAAAATTGTGGTCTCAAAACTTTTTATATTGAAGTTTTAACGATAGTAAAGTATTTAGACTTGATTTTCAGTGCACTGAGCCCACAGAACCTCTAGATAATTTCCGATTTAAACATCCGGCCCACTGAAGCTCTCGTGATTTCCATTGAGGTCCTCCGAAGCATTCACAACTACGAATATGGCCCGCCATGCGGAAAATGTGGCCGACACCTACTCTAATGGATGCTTAGAGAAAGAATTTATAGTGTGTGTCGAATCCCCTAAACTGATTAACTACCTTATATCAAACTACCAGAAATACTCGGCGTTGCCCGGGGAAATTTGGTCTAAATCCGATCGGAATTCTAGATGATACATGGTATTTAAGAATCCAATCAGCTGCCGTTTTGAATAAAATGGGCAGAGAGAAACAAAAACCACGTATGAATTATTCGTACCAAATTTCATTCAAATCAATAGTAGAACTGGGGAAAATACGCGTAGTTTAATGTTTGAATTGACCGCCATTTTGAATCAAGCCGACAGACGGACACTAAAACCCCGTGTTGACCTTCCCCTTAGTGCCACCTACAATCATGCCAAATTTGGTCGGAATCGGTAGAGAAATGTGGGCGTGCATAAAGGAAGAGGCAGACAATTGGCCACCATTTTGAAACGAACGGACAGACGGACGCTAAAACCACGCATTAACCCCCTACAATCGTGCCAAATTTGGTCGGAATCGGTTGAGAAATGCAGGCGTACATAAAGGAACAAACAGACAGACAAACAGACTTACTAAAATATAGTGCTGGAGATCAATTGTGGATATTCATTTATTTGCCGAGGCTTGAACTAAAGTCTACATATCACTATTTGTGTTTCATTGGCGAGGCTTAGAAATGTATTTCCCAGTAGTTCTTTTTACCTAAGATCGATGCCGAAATGTATTCAGTCTTTCAACACTGCTATTATATTTATGTTACTTTTAATTCGCCAAAATTTGTGATTAGAAGTGGTTACATCTAATTGCATGGGATTTTTTTTGGGATTTTTATGTCGTTATTACAGTATTTATTCGCATGATTTGAAGCAACTTTACTTTCTCATACGTAGTATGTTTTCTGAGTATTGTAATCGCGAAAAATATCGGCCTCGAGATTTTAATGGAAATATAGGTACGTTTTAGGTGTAGGGTTTTCGCAATGCCGTCTGTGTCTGTCTGTTCGCGGCTCTAGAGCCTAAACGGTAGAGCGAACTTGAATGAAATCTCGTACTTAGGCATTTTATCATACAGAATAGAACCTATTAAGAAATGGTTGACATCACACAATAATTAAGAGCAGTTTATTCGAGGCAATTTTAATAGCAATTTGATTTTCTCAAAAGCGGTTGATACAATTTTCATCAAATTTCATATGGTTATTTAAGTTGAAGTTTATGATTCTACATAGTTCATATTTTTCAAAAGATAACTAAACGACGCATTAGTATATGAGAAAGTTTGTACAATGTATATTGTACCGATTTAAAAACGTGTTTGGTTTCCTTAGAATTAAAGAAAATTGTGCCGTGTCGCGTCATTCTTACTCGAGGATTTCAGGCGTGTATTTGATCAACCTCACTCATTTCGTCCCATTCAGGTTTTACGATCGCCCGATCACTACTTTCCGTTTACCTAACGAATGACCTAATAGGAGTTCGTGGCTCAAAGTGTCCGCTCGAACCAACGACGCGTCGGTGCGTCACTCTCCATTGCATTTCTCTTTGTGAAAAGCGCCGCCGTGAGACAACATCAAAGCAGATTGCCGATTCGCCGGCCTGCATTATCTAAGGAATCGCTCCCTTTTTAGTGACAACGTATTGCGAATAGGTGTTTATTAAGTTCTTCGAATGCATATATACTCGCTCGTTTGCGGTTCTTCTCCCAAGGTGATACAAGTTAAAGCAACCCTCTCTCAGCGGACCCTCTCCTATCGATTATTTTTCCTCGACCTTTCCGCCAGGGTCAAGGTTAGAAGCATCGCGAGTGCTCCTTTATAATGGAACGCTTCCTCTCGTTTCTCTATCTCGTTTCTCGAGGAATTTTTTTCATCCGCTTTCCTATTTTTGCCTCGAACGGTGGGAATTCTGTAGGGCCTTTGATCGACGTTCGACCTGAAAATTCGTGGAGCTCTCGTTGAGTCGTTTGCCCGCTGCTGCTTTTCTGCTCCGTTTGTGGATTTGGTCTCTCTTCGCGTTGCAGATCCTTTTTCGATTAGACCGCGAATAGGTTTGCTTAAAGGGATCATCTTATATCCGAGGCCTTTGCACAGCTGTTCCTATCGATCCGAACCCATATATATATATGTATGTATATTGATCTCCCTTTGCGGCGTCGTGCACGTCGCAGTTTACTTCTTTCTACTCCACCACTCTCTGCTGGCCACTGTTTTTTTATCACGTATTGGAAAGCGTGGGATTCAATATCGCATAGACGAAGTGTTATAATTGTGGTTGGCCGATATCTAGTTTATTATCGTTTTGTTTCCTGATGGAATGATAACTCGTTTTGACGTGAAGTTGTTTCACTATGCACATTTTACAAGTGTAGAAACTGTTTTTTTTTATATAGCATCTGTTTATAGCAATGATGAGGTTGGGTGGTTAGCGTGAACAAGTTTTGCGGAGGTAATTATCATATACGTACGTAAGAGTTTAAATCGCGCTTCTGTGTCTTTCAATCCAATAGTTAATTTTCTCTAGTTTTTCTTCTTTTCTTTGATTCCGGAAGATGAGAATCCTCGTTTCGTTTTTGCAAGGAAGCCGTCCGTGGCTAAGCAATCTCTCGCATTTCCGCGAAATCCTACGGTCTCGGTGGTTCCCTCTTACCAGCTTCTTCCCCAGCGCGTTTATCCGAATGACGTCTCTGGGAAGCATTCGGATGTTTTGAAATTAGCGCTGTGAGTCTGGAAGGAGCCTTCGTGGGAGTCGCTCTTCATCTTCTTTTTTCACGCCCTCCGGAGATGACGTCATCCGCGGAGATGATTCTGCGCGAGCGATGAAGTCGCATCCGGGGAAATAGAGATCGCGTTAGACGCATTTGCGTCGTGATCCGCGATTGGCCGCCGTTGACGCATTTACGTCATGGTTGGAATCAAGAGCCTCGACGAAGGTGCTTTTCGTGAAGCGAGGATGTTACGTTAATAATATCATTCATTTTACGATTTATCTCATTTTTAAAATAATAATCATAAAGATAAAGGACGATATACGCAGGAAACAAAATGCCCTGTCGCTTTGTATGGAGCCAAAAGATGGACACTCAGGAGGAGTGAATACGTAAACGTAGCGTTTTACTTCTTCGATTTCTGCTCCCTTAGGATTTTTTAGGTCAAATATTGGATTTTGTTCGTTTCATATCGTTTTATTTTCCCGTTTTGTGAGATAAGGTCTATTATTTTAGTAGGACGAATGTAATCCTTTAGCAGGGAAATCAAATTCTGGAAGATCTCTCTTTTCGTCTGTTTGGAGAGGCATTGCTTTGCAGGCGACGATGGCTAAAGTGGTGTGCAGATGCACTATTCTCATTATTTTTGCTTACGAACTTCCCGATTGCTTCCTCTGAAATTTCTTTTGTTTTGCCACATTTTTACCAAGGTCTCAAATTTTATCGTAGGTGCAAAACTTCCAAAATCTGTAGAGTAACGAAGTTCCAGCTAAATTTGTTTTCAGTTGCGACGCAGAATTCTATGTTAATGTGCCGAGACCATGTTTTCATTCCAATTATCTGGATTTCTACCACTTTTTTATTAACAGATAAGCGTTTGAGCTCTATGTAAAAGTCGGTACGTTTGTAATTCTTTTATTATTTAATACGTGTTAGTAATACTTTGCTAACGTCGACGCTCATTTTATAAAGATATCCTAATCCGTATTAGGGTAGTCGTGAGAGTGGATATACGCCGTGATATGAATTTCACTCGTTAAAATGCATGTCGCATTAAACAACTTATCGATTAGAGAGTTGGATGATGAAGTCGTTTTCTTTTGGGCGACCATAGCTTTAGATTTGGTATCACAAACGCATCGTTCTCACGTTCCGGAAGTCATTATCCATCGTGTCATTTTTAGCCCTAAGCGTTACGATTGCGAACTCGAAGTTGCTCGACTGCGCCCACGCCTCTTAAGAGATTCGGACAAGTGTAATGTCAATTTAGAATTTTCATTAGGAAAGTCACGGATGAGTTGTTTTGTCATTAGGGTGCCCAAGAAGTCACCATTCTCATTTTTCGAGTGGTTAGATATGCTTCCGAAAACTTTCTCTCCACGGAAACATGGTTTTCCGTTGGACAAAAGAGATGGGGGCGGGGAGGTCGCGGTTTTAACCTCCAGGTGGAACCATCGTGGAGGGGGAGGCTAGACCACCGTATCGGATCCTCGGTGGGAAGATCTCCCACTCGACCCTCCATTTTTCGCCTCCGCCTGCCCCCTCCCCCAATGGCCCCCGTTTCCATACTGACCGTGCCTGACCGGAAGGGGAAAGGATTCCATCCCATTGTCTCCCGCAACAATGCGTGCCGCCCAAGTCCGGTCCGCGTCCGCTCTCGCTAACACATTTTCCAACTCTTCTTCGTCTTTAAACACCCCATTTATTTCCTCTGGCTAGTCGTTTTATTTGTTCCCTGCGAGCCGTAGGGCGTGGGTGGATGACGTAGGTTCCAACCCCGCCGTCGTCATGGCGATCGCTAAGGGACCTAGTTGCGGGACCGCGTCACCATTCCCCTCACCCTGTTCCCTCGTCCTTCCTCCGAGGTGCGGGGGAGGCGTCTTCAGGTGAGGGATTCTCTGGAGACCGTGGGCGCATGATCCTGCCCAAGGAGATCGCAATGTGGATAAATGGGTTGGAAGAGTCTATTCCGAGAAATGTAGGTCAGCGCGATGCATTCGATCATATTGGTTCATATTGATGTTCTGGTGGACGGAATGGGTTTTGCCAATTTAGATGAGGGACCTTGTTTTCGACTACGTATCTGATGATATCCACTCTGCTGGACGGTGATGCGTTATAATTATTGGATTTCATTTCGGAAATCGATTGATCTTGGCATCCTTCTGGGTTTGAAGTGAAACGTTTATGGCGGAATTTCCTGCTTCAGCCTACATATCGTATGTTATTTGTAATTCCTTATGCGAGACCAAAAATTTAAAAATTAAGTAATGGATTTTCATGTTGTATTAGCTCTACAAAACTAAAAGGAAAATAATTTTTCTTCTCAGAATATGAAACTCGATTTTCAGTTCTTCCAACTTTCCTTGTTTCCCGGTCTCTTTACTTAAACCATATATATCCTTTGTTGTTTTCTTTTACATCTATTTCTATAAATATCTTTGTTTTAAAGCAGTGTTATCAGTGAATACGGATAAAATTTGGGCGTTTTCCTTTCTTTAATTATTGCGCTAAAGTCGGGAGTATTTTGTAACTTTCTCTATGTGGATTTCTCCCATTAGCCTAATTGACGATATGAAGAGAATTTGGAATTTGATCGTCCCTGATATGTGGTTATACGCCACATGGAGCCCCGTTTGTTAGCGGCGTTCAATGTGAAAAGGTTCGCTGAAAAGCTTTCCATACTTTATAACTTCGGATATATTTTTTAAAAATAATGGGCCCCTATCCAACCCTCTGTATTTTTCAAAACTCAAATTTAAAGCAAAACAAATGGCAGGAGTACAAAATTTCCAAAATATTCCAATTCTCGGATCTCTGTCGTTTACGATTTCGTCACAATTTTAATGTAAGCAAGTGCACAAACAGGCAAACGCCAAAGTGAAACTACAAGCGCGGTTTTTAATGATCTGAAAACTTAAGGTAGCTGCGTATAAAGCTTCCGCTTCCGGTGGCGTAACAGCAGGATACAAGTATCATTTTCAGCATTTATAAATACGGTACTTTTCCCTAGAAGGTAAAAATATTTTATTTCATAATAACGATGGATATTTTTGTAATCTCAAGGGAGGAATCAGTACATAATAAAATATTAATGCATTTTCTCATCTTTATCATGGTAACAATGCAATGTCTCCGTGTTGGATAAGCAAATAAACTACAGTGGGAATGCTAGTTTTTATTTAATAACTTATATACAAAATTTTTTTAAACCAACCACCATATTAACTTCGAAAGTTGTAAGATAGTATACATATGTTTTGGAATCCTTGAAGATAGGAAGAAATCTTACCGCAGCAGGATTTGAACCCATTCCACTTCATACTACCCATGCGTAGAATGGTAACGATTAGGCCACCGAAGCAACTGTTTTAGGACCCGATAATTATTATTATAAGTTACACGTTGGATGATCAGGGTACATTCTTATGGAATTTTTTCATGAAGTTTATTAAATTATAATGTCATTTTAATTATTCCTGTTTGAGCTTGTCTCGCGGTCGTTGGAGTTTTCGAGTCATCCTGGAAACACCGTGTTTCATCACCGGTTACTATTTTCCTCAAAAGATAAGAACATATGTCTAATCTTCGCTGTTTCTGTTCATCACTCAAAATTCGTGGCACAATTTTCACAAAAAATTTCCACGTGTTCAATTTGTTTTAGAATGAGTATGTTTCTTTATCTAAGTTTAACTCTTCAGCCGTCATTCTAAAAAGAGTGGCCAGATTTTGGCTTTGTGGAAAGAGGGCAAATGGTTTATAAATGGACAAATTGCATTTCATAAGAAAACGAATTTTATTAGAGATTTGTGAGTATAATACACAATAATAATAGTACACACGAGGGTTTGATAAAAGCAGTCAAAGACGACGTACTTGCGCTTCGAGTGTTTAGTTTATTCTTTTCTGACTTTATGTGCTGATGTAGAGGCTCTAACAAAGGTATGGCGAAGGTGGTATTTGCCATAGGTGCCGTTTGCAAAAGGCGCCAAACGTTCATTTTCCCATAAATTAGTATTATTTTAATACTCAAACGTTAATTTATGTGCAATAAAACGCTATTATTCTTTATTAAAACGCAGAAAAAATTATATCCTACATAACCAAGGCGTTTCCTAAAATTATGCCATATCGCCAAGGTACGCCTCTGTGTAGAGCTCGGTTTACTTGGTGGCGGACATCGGCATCACAGCAACATAAGGTACAGAATGCGCGATGTTCGCAATTTTATCTTTTCGCGATGAAATCCTGTTCCTTTGTCCCTTCTGAGTCTTTCGCTTGGGCGTTTTGAATCAAGGGCGATATCAAACTGATTTAGAAGACAATTTAACTCTTAATGCACGGAATAGAATCCTCTACAAGACTAAACAAATTTACACCCTTTCTGCTCCACATAAAGCTATATAATGAATAGGGGATGTAGTCTCAGAACCTTTCGAAGATAAAAGAGAGGTAAAGTCCCTCTCTCTGAAGTCCAAACACGAAGAAAGTATTTATCCCTCCGCGAAATACTTTTTCACCGTCGGTATATCAGTCGTATTTATGACGACGCTAGGCGTCTTTTGGAATGAGTTAATTGATACGGCGTAAGCAACTGCTGCCTCTAGTTATAAACATCTCAAGTGGCAAGCCGGAGTTGTAATCGAAAGCAGAGGTGCATGCGTAAAGGGAATCCACTGGCTCCTGCTCCATGATTCTGAGCGAGGAATAGAGTAAGTGGAGATGACTAAAAGCATCGTTTTGGGCATTCCCAAAACCAGTACAAAGTCGGGGTTAATTAAATGACATGTATATAAAAAAGACTAAAAATCTTAAGTTCGGTGGTGGCTTATAATTTGGACTTCTCAAGGGATAAATAGAGGAAGTAAAGGCGTTTAATTTCGATAGAGAATGGGTAGGTGAAAACAGGACTGTCCTTTAGAAGAGAGGACGAATGGCCACCCTAATCAAGTGTCTCACTTGCAGATTTAATCCCACACCTAATTAGATATTAATTCTTTGCTCTAAATAACGGTGTCATTTTTACGCCTACACGAAACAATACGAACTCGTATTTACTACAGTTGCTAGCACAAGATTGAACGGCCAACCTTGAAAGTACTGCTGCTGCAAGTCCCTGCTACGATCACTCCTCTGCTTCCACAAGTCACACAAAAATCGGTCTCATTACTTTATAAATTACACCTCCTAGTATATTATTTAACTTATAATCTCGTACTTATTATTCTCCTAAACAATTTATTTATATCTTTCAAATATCACATTTTTTCAAAATTAAAGCGGCAAATAACTGCGAATTATATCATCACATATATTCTATTAATTCGCGTGCCTTAGGAACGGCTCTGCAGAGTGCCACTGATTGGCTTGCCATTCAACCAATGAAAACGCTGGCTGAGCATTACACCATCATGCATAACCAAGCAAAATATTTGGTGGGGTTGGTGTCCATACACACCCCTGTATCTTATGTTGCCGGTGGTGATTATTGTTCACCGTGACGGAATTTATTTAACCTGATTGTTTAGAAAGATATAAGATACTACCGAATTCGAGTGGTAGAATTAGCTTTTATGACTTAAGTTATTCGATATTTTGTAAGCTTCGCTTTTGCTGGTTACTCTCAATTAATAACCAGTGGAAAGCTCTTTGTACATATTTTGCACTTAAATATAAATAGATACATTTATGTATTTGGAGTGTAACGCAGCCTTGAGTGAGTTAGCAGCTGCTTTGGCGTGCATCCGGTGCAGTAGGATAATAAATGCGCAATTCTTTCTCCCGGCATACATACATCTCTTGATTCCTTTCCGTCGCCAGAACTTTTAGGTCTTTTGCTTCGCGTGAGCTTTCACCTTTACTCGGCGTATCAATAATTATCAGAAGTAACACTTTCTTTACTTACGTCAACGTCCTGATAAAAACTAAATGGGAATAGCAGTGAATTGTCTTTTAGGCTGAATATTCATTCTTTGCTTTCTTTCCTTCTTCTTCTCGCCGTTGTAAGTGGCTAACCTCCAAAGCGTGGGTTGACTGCAGTAATCTACGACATAAATAATTCTTAGTTGCATAAATCATGTTTCAGGTTTATTATATGTGTAAATATGTCATTCGTTTAGTTCGTAGCGGAACTCAATGGCATTTAATGTATCAAATGATTTGTCTTGCGTAAACGTTTCTTAAGTTCAATTAAGCACATGTTCGAAATCATTTCGTGTACGTGCCACCGATGCTTTGATTTCATCGCCATTTATATGATGGTATAAAAGTTTTCTTAGTTAAATGATATTCCACCTTTGAAGCATAATAAACAATTTGCGAGTCAGTCTACCCAAATATCGAGAAGAATAAAAAATTGTTGCCATGAGAATACATGTCGCAGTTTTGATGTAGAAATTTATCGCGTAAATTTCTTCGGAAATAGGCCACCATTAAGCTGTGGTTTTGTCGTTTCACTCAAGGATCAGTGAATTGCCGCGCTCCGGTTAACGATGATGAGTTGTCTAGCGGAGAGGTCTCCCACCCCGATTCCTTTCAACACCGTCACCCCTTTTCTTTCGACGCCTCCGGAGAAAGGGTTTGTTATGCCGGTCGCGGCTGCGGCGTCGTCTAGGTCCGTGCGTGGCCTCCTCGCACCCGCAAATGGAGCGGGCCGACGCCTTTGCACGTCTAAACACATTCCCGAGGGAGAATAGCCACTTGAAGGCTCATTTGGAAGAAGCGTCTGCTGACCCTGAATTTATATTACCGCGTTTCTTCGCGCGCATGCAGAGCGCGATGTGTGGAGGAGGGAGAGGGGGATGGGGTTGGAGGTGGTGGTCGTCCATCGCTTACTGCGCACTTCTCGAGTAAAACCACCGAGGAGGTCGGGAGGAGTCATTGTGCTGCCTCAGGCGGCGAAAACGAATCGCGTGCATAGGGATGAATCGTTCCGACACTAGAATTTCGGAAAACACTTTATTTTTATCCTTTTTCTATAATTGATAATGTGTTTTTCCGAGGCTGGTTGCTCGTTTACGTGTTGGAAATGAGGCAGAAACGTCCCGAAGTAAGGAATCGGTAAAGGAAAGACTAAAAATAACTGCGCCGAATAAGACGATAGTTTTGCCATAATAAAGCTTCAAATCGTCAAATCGTGGATGCGTTTGGCGAGAGAAAGGGTTTGTCCTGGCGTGTGAGTTTTCTGAATGTCTAGCCACCAGGTGAATTTCAATGAATGTTTGATGAAACGTAAATTTATATTTTAATGAACTTCCGCGATAAATATCTCGGCGAATAATGTAACGGTGGCTATCGTTGGCGGCGCTTCCATCTTCTTCGCGTGCTTTGTCTCGTGGCGAAGGGAAGTCCTTTCCACCTCGCCCTTATCCACGTTGCCTGTGCTGTAGCAGAACACCTGCGACCGCTTTGGTTTTGCTAACGCACTTGGTCGGATCTGTCTGGCATTCCCTTCGCTCGGAGAAGATTTCCTACTTCGGCGCTCGCTCCTCGAACGTGAAAGGGAAGTCTGTATGGATGTGTCCTTCCAGGATTTTCATAAATGAAAATTGCATTGTATCTATTAATCAATTTCAGCAGAAGGTTGGGATTGTCGTGAATCCGACCTATAAGTTCACTCGTGATTCGTAACAACCCGTTGTCAAAAATTCTGCGTCTTCAGATATTTGGAAGAATACAGAGGGAATTTTGTGATAAATTAATCGCGTTTTTATTTATTCGTAGTTTATATTGATTTTTACTCAATTCGAGTCATTAAAATAAATTTATTCAAGCGAATATAAGATCAGAGTGGCCTTTGACAGCCTCGGTTTACTGGCGAATAATAATACCGAGCACGATTTTCATCCCATAATGCAGTGTTGAGCGTTTTCATCCTGTCCGCCATGAGCTGAAAAAGTAAAGGACACAATGTAACGTAAAATGAAAATAGGAAATAATAAAAAGTATATTTTGTCTTTACCTCTCTCCATTCCCATTATATAGTTATATAAATTCAAAACAAATCAGGTTATATCGGCACCAACTTAATCCTGCAGTTTCTTTAAATTATTCTCAACCCTACTTTCGAGTCGAAAAGTTTGGACACCACTGCCATAACAAGTTTGGTTCTCTTTCTATGCAAATGGAAAAGCATGCCAAACAATAGCAGTAATGTTGAATCGATCGATGCTGAAGTGAGGGATAAATTTTATCCCTCATTGTCTCTAAAATATTTAATATTTTAGAGACAAACTCCGACGCGATCCTCGAAAGCATCATTTTTATAATCCTAATTTATTAAAATACTAATTCTATTAACTGAAATTTTTTCTCTAAACAGAACATTTGTCAACTCAGGGAAAAATTCAGTCGATTCAGTTTATCATCGCTTCGCTTTTATCGCTTTTTTTAAAATAAAAAAAGTGCTTATGTATTCGGTTTGTCTGTCCGGTCGTACGTCTGTACGGGTAATATGTGTGGAATCCTGCTGTTTGGAGAAGGCAGATTTTCAGGACAGATTTGGTCGATCTAGGATCATCTGCTTGGGAGTTATTAGCAAAATGTGCATTCTGCCACAGGCAAATAGCACTGCATTGCATCTACGATGGAAAGAAAGCGCCTTTTGTTATTTGCTCTGCAGTTTTTCCCTTCTTATTTATCACTAATGCGAGCGTCTTATTATATAAAAATTAGAGCGGGCGTATATTGAAAAGAACACACACGTTGGTTGGTTTCGATGAAATTGACTTTATTCAAATTGGTTCGAAAACAAAGTAACCTCAAATAGATTACGACTTCCAACTGAATTGCCTTTTATATAAAACGTCTTTATGATAGGCGTACGAGATAGAGGGCGACGGGGGCCAATCGCCCGCTCCTCCAAGGACACGTGCACTCACTCACGTTCCTTTCTCGCCGATCAATCTGGTGGATATTTCACATCTGCAACGTTAGTCTCGCAAATGGCATCTGGAGGGTAGAGACACATTTGCGTCACTATTACGTGAAAGATTCGTTTTTTTATAGAAAAACTTTTGCGGTAGATAAGTTTTATTTTTTTAAAACGTAATATATTTTCAGCAGTCGGCGCTGTTTTTGTGGCTCGGTCGGTGCTGTCGCACGCGTCTCGTCAAAGGAAAAGCGGTCATTATCGCACTCCGACGCCATAAACGTGTGAGGCTTTTCGTCGCTCGACCAGTTTTATTAAATGACGAATATGTAAATGAAAAATTGGACGCGTCGCGTGATCGGCGTTGCAGTTTTTTCCATAAGCGGAGGACGAATTTTTTGCGCATTATAGTATTCACCCGACACAAATTCTGTATTTCTTGTCTGAAACTCTTTTATTGGGATATATTTTCCATTGAGTATCCTTGTGCTTATTTTTAGTTAGTATTTTCTTTTTATAAATTATAGATGAGTTAAAGTGCTTTAATAAAGGATTTTAGGTTCTTTTTCGAGACGTAAAAATGTCTAATTTTCGGTCAGTAATTTTCTCTGCCAAATCGATATCTGCCGATCTAATAAAAGTTAGCAATGTGTAAGTACTTTGGAAAAGAAAGTACCTCATTTAACTATTTTCTCACTTTTTTACATACGCTCACATATATTATGCCGCAGTTGTATGCTTCTGCTTTTATGTTAATCATAAGAGAATACTGAGCGCCTATTAATATACCTAATTCTGCTTCCCGAATTCTGCCTTTTTGTATGAAAACGTTTTCAAATTCCATCACCGATAGTTTCATCGAATGAAAGGTTAGTTTATATCAAAATAACTAAGCCTGAACGGTATGCAATTCATGACATTATTAACTAACTAAATTATTAATTAATCGTCAAAGAAAAATCCAAAGATTTTAAAAGCTGCACTCGTCTTGCTCCGCTCTGTTGTGACAAGTATTTGTTATAGGTATACTTTGCAAGTTTCGATGGAATATTGCTGGATTGGTATTTTATTTGCGGGCAATTCACTCAAATCAGTTCAAATTGTTATTGAATGTCAAATTTTTCCAAGGAGAAGTTTTTATCTCATTTGCATGCTGTCCACCATTTCACCGAATTAACATTTTTTCTTTACTTCAGATTTTTATTTTTTTACTGTTAACAAAAGACAAGCAATCTCTTAAAAGCACACACGTACATGTAATCGAGTAACGAATGAAGGGAAAGAAGATACCGGAAAAGAAAATATCGGATGCGATTGTGAATGAAAATATTTGTTGCGATCAGTTAGTATTCATTCGTCTTTGTGTCACATAGCGAGAAGGAAAGATGGTCGAAAGAAGAAGGCAGCCAATGTGGGAGTGTCCCCAAATGCGCCGATGAAAGGGAAAAAATCGATGGAATCGAACACGGGATGGGTTTCTCAGTTTTTCTCCGAATTTCTGGAAGGTTTTGTTTCCTTGCTCTCATTTTCCTCATTCGCGCATAAAATGAATGTCGTCATCGGGAACGTCCTGGAAATTTTTCGGATGGTGACGTTTCACGTCGAAACTCGGCAACTCTGCTTCCTAAATAAAACTGGTGGCCCCAACGACGAGAAACGTTATTTCCATTACATTGTTCCTACAGAAATAGTTAATTAGTTACGCCGTTTTAACTCCGAGTTAGATTTCTTCGACCCCGAATGTGGGAACGTGTTCGCTTAAAACGTTCGATTAACTCTTTTATGAAGTTTCCATCTTCCGATCCGAGAGGAACACATGTTCGCTGTTCGCTCTACTTGCCCTCGTATAGGGGGATTGGTGACGTGAGTTACGAGGGGTCACCGTTCTGTCTGTGAGGCGCCTAATGGGCGTGTTTAATTATGCGTAGATTGCCGTATGAGCGCTGGCATAGTTTTGATTTTATCCGTCCCAGTTACGTTTCCAGTGCACTGCTTTACGCATGCGTGTACTGAAATAAATTCCCTGCCTTGATTTCCGTTAGAAAGCGTATATTTAGTAACGGTTGAGGTGGGTTTATTATTTTACATCCTTCGGTTATTTGTGGCATTAAATTTTTAAAATTTTATGCCTTAAATCTTTGATCTCGTAAAATCACATATAGTCGTTTAAGTATCTTTGTGTTAAGTGCACTATTTTGTTAAAATGATTTCAATGTGTAACGATTAACTAATTAAAATGTTCTATTTTTTCTTATAGTAAGCAGTCGTTTTAAATGATTTGTTTTCAAATACTCTCATCTTCCTCCTTTCAAATAAACTCCTTTATCGGCACATCTCTGCTACCTCTGAAGTCTTTTGCGACGTGTTTTTGTTACATTTTTGGCAACATTTTTCGTGCAAGGTCGTTCGGAAAACTATTAAAACATTTTTCTAGGATTTATTAAAAACCCAAGTCCTTGTTTGCGCTTTTTAAAACAGATGAGAGGGGGGGGGGGGGGGGGGGGGGGGAGAGGGAAATGGAGGTAAATCGGAAATTGGACAGTAGAGATATCTCATCGTGGATATCGAATTTTATCCTTTCGCTTCCAAACTAGTGGTCTCCTCTTGAGGAGCACTCCGCACCTCGTGGGGACTCCTTTCACAGTGCACTCTTTGACCCGAGGCTGTGAAGATGTCCTTGACGTGAATCAATGGAGGAGAACGATTAAAATGAGACAGAAGGATGTCTTTTGGATTCGAACCCGCAAACACAAGGGTCGAAGTTGGGTATTGAATTTTGCTAATGTCACAAATTAATTGATTTCTCAAAAAAAATCCCTTCCGACCGATAGGTGATTGTTGTTGGAGCTTTTGACTTCAAACGACTCCAGCGCTAGTAGGCCTCTCAGTATAAATCACAAAGCAAGGGAGGAGAGAAACCCAGTGCCGGCATTACCCTACTCTTAACGAGAAGCACGAAGGGGAGCAAAGGCTTTACGTCCCTTCCGAATGACGGAGCGCTGACTTAGGTGTTCTCCTCTAAACACGCAAATAGAGGGCCGCTAAACCTCTGAAAAATCCTACTTTCGCAGAATTCGTACCGGGTATGCTCAGCGTAGCGGGCCAACGACCTCGCCACTACGCCACGGCACCCTCCATGGTGATTGTTTTGCTTACCACGGCAACAACAATCTTTCTGGCACATAACGTAACCACTGGGCGCCCCCTTTTCATTTTTGTAATGTTGACATCGATGATATTTTTAGGTTTCTTATCCATTCACTAGGGTAGTATCTCGAATCTAGGAATGCCAGTGATCGTGAAACAGCGACAGTTGTCTTTTGATTTCAAACTTATAAACTCTTAAGATTATTGACAAATTCGAAAGTTTAGGTCATTAGTTCTCAACCGAGGTGACATGACACCCCAGGGTGACGCGAGGGTTATTGAGGGGTGACGCGAATATTTGGTAAATTCACAGTTTAACATTCTGGCTTATAAACATAAATAAAACCAGGAGAATAAACACGCGTGCTCATATAAATGCCAGAATTGTATCTTTATGTGGTAGGGAAAGTCCAATTTATCTTTAAATGTGACTTTAACGTAATGGAATTGTAAACGGGGTGACGCATAACTGAACATGGGGTGACACTAACAAAATAAGGTTGAGAACCACTGGTCTAGGCGTTAACTTTGTAATAATATCTTATAGGAAAATAAACAGTAAAAGAACGACTTTTATTTGCCCTAGTTTTATTAACAGATGCAATACATAGGTCTCCACGCTTAGCGTCGTCACAAGGTGAATTTTTCCCAAGTTTATTTTCGAAGCGATTTAGTTTTTAATTTTGCTGCTTAATCTCTCTGCGATCTCTTACGAATTCGAGTTTTCTTAGCTGTATATTAAAGCGAATCACTAGGGACGTGCTTTTTGTGCATCACGCAAGATTCGTTCGTCGAGGCGTTCACGATGAGATGCAGAAAGACCGGAGAGGAAATCGCCGTTATTTTTTTCGATCGGTGTGGACGAGGCGTTTAAATCTCTCGTCTTCCGCTCGCACGCGTGCCTCGTGTTGTCCATTTTCGTTTCTCGGCCTTCGGTTGGTCGCGAGGCGAGAGAGATAGAGAGTGCCTCTTCCTCCGTGGTTCCTCCTCCCATCACTTCCCCCCCCTCCCCCCTCCCTTCACTCCTTCCCCCATCCGATATTCCTTCACTGCCCCCTCCTCCCATCCCACGATTGTTTAGCCCCGCTGTCAGGGTTGAACGGCCGCTCGCTCCCTCCCTCTCCTTCGTCGCCTCTTGCCCCCCTTCGCTCCTCCTCGAAGCTCCCTTCATATCCTCTCGCCGAGTAGCCAGTCGAAGGCCACAACGCGATCTTCAAAACCGGAGGAGAACTCGGGCGGTCCTTCTTCTATCACACGTTTGTGTCCTGCACTCGCCTTCGCTCCCCTCTCTCTTATAATTCTGTCAAATTCGTCAAAACGACGGTGTCGTCTCCCTCGAACACCTCTCTTCCTGAGAAAACGGTGGTGATTTGCTTACACTGGCGATTGACGACTAATGCTTACATATATTCGCGTTATTTCGTTTCAGAGACGTAAAATTCAAATTTTCGTAATTTATTAGTTATGGCGCATAAAATCCATGTGGATTCGCGGAAAGGATATCTCGTGTTACTTCCCAAACTATGTCTCGTTATGTATCACTGGCGGATAAAATTTGCCAGCGTAAATGTTCCGATCTTGGCTCCGTAGTGGCTTTTATCGTAAATGCCTCAAAAAGTGCAATAAAGACATGTTTACAGCGTTGGTTATTGCACCCAGGAGTTACTAGGAACATTTTTATGAGGAAAAATAAACGATAGAAAAGCTTTGATGTTTGCGTTCGGCCCTTAGAAAAAACGTTGTAGTCATCACCTTGGAGACGTTCGGGATTCGAATTTATTGATAGCGCTCGATAAAATATCTTTCGCTTCGATTTAAATCGAAAAGGTGATATGTGGGTTTCCTACCGCGCGTTCCGCCACTATGGAAGGTTTCCTTTCATCGTTGATTCTCACCTCGTAATAAATGAATAATGGAGGTTATCTCAGGCGAGCTTTCGAGAGGAGGAGGAGTGGTAGTCGCCATTAAGCCAGATGCTCTCGTAATACGAATCCTTATTGACGGGGTTAATGGGACATTATATATTAACGAATGATCTGCTACGGCGTTAGGGTATTCTAAGAGTAAAACCTACTTTGGTCCTTAGTTTTTAGTGCCGTCATTTTCTTTATTGCTGTCGACTTTCAGGATTCTTCCGCATCGACGCTGGTCCGTAAGCAGAGATTGATACCGATTATTTCACGAGCAATTCTTACTTCTTTTTATCGCTCGAGGAGCTCATCTCGTGCGAATTAGGCAATGTTTTTATCAACTATACTCGCGACGCCATCGAAGACTTTAAATTTGTCAGAACGTCGCGCTCTAGAAATGTCTCGCAACTCTTTCGAAAAACATGGCCTTCGCCAGCCGTTTTGATAAATCTTTCCAGCGGGCGTGGCGTCACTTCAGCTTCCATCCGAACTGAGCGGTGAATGCGCGTCGAAGGCAGTTTATACATATTAAAAACGGTAGCATTTCATTTTAAAATGTTCGGATTCGATCCTTTATAGTGAGGAAAAAAGCGCATCGCTTCGAAGAAGTTGGGAAGATGGAGCCGGTAGAGTCATCGATGAGTTGATGGGAAAAAATGGCGTGTCGGGATGAAGTGTTCGATCCTATTTGTGGCGAGTACGGTGGTCGCGAAGAGCGCACTCCTAGAGAGGCCCCTTTTCGACCTTCCTTTTTCCAGAGGGCCTCTTTCCCCCCCTCCTTTATTCCCCCCCCTTTATCCCCCTCCCCTTTCCTCCTCCCCCCTCAGAGGTCTCCTTCCTTCACCACTCCTTCCCATGTTCTCCACCCGCGTAGCCCCTTTCCATTTCTCAATCAAAGAAGACGAGTACGTTTCTATCTCCCTTTCTCTAATCTCCTCCCCCTCTCTTCTTCTTCTCCCCTCCACCCCCCCCTCTCCCTCCCTCCTCCCCTTATCCTCCCCCTCTTAATTCTCTTAATAATTCTTCTTGTTCTACTAACCAAATTTGTAATTAATATGTATGTGAAAATTGTAATTAATTTGTATACTATATCATACCTGACCAAAGGGTTAAATGAAAGAAGGGACTTTACGGTCTGTCTGTCTGTCCCTCCCTCCCTTTCTGTCCTTAATCTTCCCGCCCACGTCATACTCCCCCGACCTCTTCCAGATCTCTCATTCTGCTAGTATTTGTTTGCATTCGTCGTTTAAGTTTTGCTCTTATAGAATATTTTTTTTGCCATCAAGAACGTCTAGATATCGGAACGATGCGGTCCCGAATTTTACAGTGCATAAAACGTAAAGCGAGGTTCGCCCTTCGATGAGCTTCCCATTTCGCGATATCCGCCCTCGAGCTTATCAACATTTCGTAATAAAATTACCTGGCCACGTTGGTTGGCACGAGATTTTTCTCATAGCGACAGTCAGGCGAAAATGTATAGGTGTGAAATTTTCTCCCGAAATAGAAATGAAATTGATAATCGTGGGGTATATATATGTATTTGCCTGAAATTTGTTTCGTCTCGTTGGACGAAGCTGATACACCCTCCTTTGTGGTCATTGTGATGCCTTCAGCATACCATTATAACATGCATTTAAAAAGTTATTACTGTTTTATTTAATGTATTCTTGGATCGATTTTCACTTTTACGAATTTATTGTTACGTAGCTGCTATTTTTTCATTAGCTCTGATTCGGTCGACAGATCCTATATATATATATATATATATATATATATATATATATATATATATATATATATATCCATCCCTTCGGACCGTTTCCTCGGTGCGCTGCCGGCGTGAAGCTCTGTTAATCAAGCATGGAGCTAAACATTTCGCGTCGCTTCAACCCAGCTTCCGTTCTCCCTCTTTTTTCTGCTCTCTCGCTCTCCTTTTCGCTTTTTTCGTCTTTTCGTCGCCCGCTTACGATCTCGCGTCCTTCCCACCGCGTCTTTTTCATTCGTGCTCGACGCCTTCCGGGTCGCTTAAACCAGATACGTTGGAAACGCTCTTCGCGGATCTCTTTCCGCAATTTTTAATTCTGCCCACTTTTCTAAGGCGTTAAAGTAGATTTGAGCAATCCTTGGCAGATGTAAAACGAAAGGCGTTGTCAGAAATGCAAGGAATTGGTCATTTATTATGATTGCCTTGTAAAAGTATTTACCTACCGTTCATTTTCTGTTATCTTTTGGGCGAATGTAGCAGTTTTATCGAGCGATATGCGCTATTTATTAACACATTCTAAATATTTTTGCTAAAATGGCGAGTTAGCGTTCATTTGTTCGTACGCTATCATTAATTTATCCTTTCGCTTATCCAATCTTTGGCGTCGAGACTCGTAGAAATGGAAACGTTGATAGGCACAGCGGTCTATAAAATTAATTCATTCTCGTTTAGGTTACAGCATGTCACGCCAGTAATTTAAATAAACGATTTACTTCAGGTATAATACAGTATTTTCTAATCTCAAATACGTTCCCCCAATGTTTTGGTGCCCGACATTATAACCGCAAATATATATATATATAACCATTGTTTCATTCGCAGCCATTTACACCGATTTCTCAAAAGCGACCGCTTTGCGATTTCTCTCCTTTCCTTAGCCTTTATCCGGAATCTCACCCCGGATGCGTTCAGAAGAGGGACTTGGTCGCTCGCACTCTTTCTCCTCCGCTTCGGAGGGCGCCCTCTGCCGGGGCGGCTCCTCGTTCTCTCTCTCTCCCTTTTCCCTTCGCAACAACGTTGTTTGAAAATGGCGTCCGAAGATCGCCAGAGGGGATCCAAGTCTTCGTGACTGCGCCTCTCTCTTTTCCCCTGCCTCCATCTTCCTGTGTTCTCCCTCCCTCCATCCGTGTCTGTACCCCCCTCTTCGTCATCTCTCTCTCTCTCTATCTCTCTTCAGCTGGTTATGCCTCTCTCTCCCTCCTATTCTCTCCTCTTTCTCGCCGAGGGGATCTCCTTCATCTCTCTTCGCGAACTCAGGGAGGAGGTGGTCGCGATGCGCCTACCCTTTCGTCCGAAAGGCGTTTCCAACGTAACCACATCAGCGTCTAAAAGGATCACTTTTCTCCTTACGAAGGGTACTTGATTGTGTTTATTACATGTTATCATAGCTCAGCGCTCTGTTATCGTTACTCTCGTATTCTCTCGGCATTGTGAGGCACTCATGTTTGAAGTCTACCTTACGAATTCAGTGGGCAGTGCCGTAACTTGGGTATTTGCCATAGGCGCCGCTTGAAAAAGGCGCCAATCTTTCTCACAAAATTTGCGAAAAGTTAATCTTCCCATACATTTTATTTAATTCTCAAACGATATTATTCTTTGTTAAAACAAAGGAAAAATGATATCCTACATAACCAAGGTGTTTCCTAAAATTTTGCCATAGGCGCCACATCGACAAGATACGCCTCTGTCGGTGGGTGCCGCTGTAACATTCTCTTTTCCGAATAAGTAATTAAAATTAGTGTATTTCATATTTATATATTAAAAATGGATGTTTGGGGGACGCGCGCGGGGGAATTCTCAGTAGAAGTTGATCCTTATGGAAAATTATTTAAATACTTTTCTAGTAAACCGAAAAATTTGTTTTGAATCCGAAAAATGCGTATTTTTTTCGTAACGTGAGCATAATTACATAGACTACTTTACTAATTATCGTTATAGGCTCAGCGTTATCGTCCGCGTTCATAACTTTCTAAAAGTATGTCTTGTCTTTTTAATTTATTCGATAGATGACTACAGCAATAAATGATTACCGCCGAAAATTTGAGCGGCATGATAGCGGTATTCTGTTTATCATCGTAATTTTTTATTGCATTTTAATTTACATTGTGAAAGTGTTAAGCCAAAAATGTATCCTTGGTGTGTTACTTACCTTCGTTAAACCGTTTATTTGGAGTCAAGAATTGGCGCACGGCAGATATTTTAATATTCAAAGTAAAAAATCGCAATAATATTTATTCAGTGAATTCCAAATATGCTTTATGGAACTAAAGCGCATACGTGAATCCTACTGACGTTAATTTGTGTTATTATCCCGTCTGCATGGATTTTCAGAAATCGTCATTTTTTAAAAATCGTAATACAATATTCGCTCGTAAATGAAATTTCAGAAGGGAGTATGTCCGCGCGCAGTTTTCGTCTCCCTTCCGCCGTGGAGTTTGAATATCACTCTGTCGATGGCTTCGCGTGGGAGAAGCGGCCGAATTTTAGGTCACATCCCATGGTGTATTGATTTAGTCTCTCGTTTATGGAGCGGCATCCCTTTCGAATCCTTGTTTTCTCTCTCTCTCCCTCTCTCTCTCTCTCCCTCTCTCTCCCTCTCTCTCTCTCTCTCCCTCTCTCTCTCTCTCTCCCTCTCTCTCTCTCTCTCCCTCTCTCTCTCCCCCTCTCTCTCTCCCCCTCTCTCTCTCCCCCTCTCTCTCTCCCCCTCTCTCTCCCCCTCTCTCCCCCTCTCTCTCTCTCTTTCTTTCTTTCTCTCTTTCTCTCTCTCTCTCTCTCTCTTTATCTCGCTCGCACTGCATTACGTTTCAGTTATTTTTTTCGTTCGGCGCCTTTGACCCGTTTCAGCGTTTGCTCAACTCTTGTCTTTTTTGTTTTCTCTTTCTCCAACTCTCCTTCCCTCTCTCCTCTCCGTTCCTCCTCTCTCTCTTCTCTTTCACCCTCCCTCTCTCCCCCCACCCCTCTCACCCCCTCCCTCTCTACCCCTTCCTATCTCATTCCCGCCATCTCTCCTTCCCTCCCTATCTCCGCGACTGTCAGCCCAGGCATATTTTTGCAGAATGCTAGGCTCTCTATCGCTAATTTAATTTAAAAATCGATTTCGCTATTAAATCGCTAGGACCTCACCGCTACGTTTGTTGACGTTAATTCGTTTTTCTTTGGAATGCATTTCAGAGAAGGGTTAGCGTGTTTTCACATAAACCAATTTCAAACCTTATGGACGATCGTCGATTAAGTAAGGAAGCGAAAAGCTGTAAGTGACGTGGGTAATTGGGTCGACGAAAGGATTTGGAAAATTAATTTGGCGTTTTCTCTATCGAAACTTTTTTATCCATACGATATTTAATGTAAAAGTAATTTTTTCCGTATCGATTTGGTACTGACCTGCATTTCTTTTAACCATTTTTGTTCATTCCTATTAGAGTAACTAAAAATTCCCACTATTTTGTCGCATTCTTCAGATAAGCTTGAAACGTTCACATTGTATAATGGAGGTCATTTCACCGTGTAGTTTTTTCCTTAATTAAATAATTTAAGCTTCCTTTCGCCTGGACTAAGTATCACCATTATCCATTTAGCAACTCAGGAAGAGAAGGAACGTGGTCAGGGGCGTAACTACGGTTTTGGGGTCCCCACGCAAGTCAAGTTTTTGGTGCCCCCATTTATATAAAAAATATATGAAATTGTTGTACCGTTTTGATTTTTATCGATATTTTTTTACGTTTGAATTCCAAAAATACATTGAGAATTCTATAATTCTAACATTATATGAATAGGACAAAACAACTCCAAAAATATGGTGGGTATTTTCGTCTTCATTTCGAGCGATGAAATCTTTCATTCCCCTAAGTATATTACTACTTCGAATACCTTACGGCAGATTACGGGAAAAATTCTAAGTATTTTTGTGATGCCCCAAATATCTTGGGGCCCCACGAAAATAGTTAGACTGCGTGGGCCTGCGCCCCCATGTTACGCGCCTGAACATGGTTTTAATAATTAGCTTTAAACACATTTGAAATTGTTATGTATTCGAGCTTAGTGTTTTAAATCTTCAGTTTATAATGAAATCATCCATGTAGGATAATTTTGAAGGATCTAAATTTTTAGCACGATTGGTTCTAAAACCAAATAGCATGACGCGGCTGTGGCTATAAATCGCCGTGCGGCGATTCTGCGTTTCCGCTCCAATGCCTGACAGATGGCTTGCTTGAAAGCGAGAACAGAAGTAGATGCTTTCTCTCTGTATTGCATTTCCAACATATTACAGCGTGAACTTAAAGAAGCCACGAGGAATTTTTAATCTCTCCATTTTGCTGTTCTCTGTTTCTTAAGATATATTACGGGAAAATTTTAAATTGCCTAGGGCATTTGAAGAATGTAGCCTAAAATAATGTTTGTTATTGATTTTGAATGGAGTATTTTTATGGCGCATTTGAAAAAAAATGTCACGAAATTACAGCATATAGTTTACATTAAAAAATCGTGTTATTTTAATAAATGTCATAATTGGCGTAGTAAAAGAAGATCAGCAATGATGTCTTTCTTGGACGTTTGCTACGATTGTGCGCCTAATTTATTTCTCTCTCTCAAGCTTTTAAGTAGCAGGAGTACCAATTTGCTATTTCGTCGCACGATATTACCCAAAGCGGTGCATATAGAAATGTTGTTGCGGTATAAAATGTGCCGTAAAAATTAAGGGAATTAACTTAGGAGAGGAAAACGTCTCTGGATTATAATCCATGCAATGGCGGTCCCGACCACTTGCATCTTTCCCCCTCTCGCAGATGCAGCGCTCTAATTCGACACGGCGCGCCGCGGCGGCGGGTGGCGCGAGATGGCTGCCACCCACCCCACCCCTATTCTCCCACCCCCTCTTTTCTTCCCCCCTTCCTCCCCTTTTTGAAAGGACTCGGGCACTAGTTAGAACTCATCTAATCGAACGATAACTCTGTAATATAACGAAAATTAGTAGGTAATTTAAAACCAGTTTTCTCAAGACTCGGATTCAAATCGATTTTTTCGGTTCACTTTGAAAACTATGTAAATTATCTCTGGAGGAAAATTTCAGGGTTATAAGGATCAACTTCTTTTGTGAATTTTTCCGCGCACTTACTCTCAAATATCGATATTTAATATATTAAGCAGAAATTTATAAATTTTAAATATATTATAGTCGGTTCACCAGCTAAAGTCTCTTGGCCTACTTAGAGCAATTAGCCAATCACGAACGTTTCCCCTTCCATCGCCCCTCTCAACTTTCGTGCGGGACAGCAGATACCGGTGCGCGTTGCCAGCTCTTGCGAATTTTCGCCTTCAGCTGATATACTACGCAATTTCTAATGGCAACGCATCCCGATGTGATCTCTTCGAGAGCAGGAGTGAGACTGGGTTCCTCCCCACTACCTTCCCAAACAAACCGTCTCCTATTGGCTGCTGCTAACTGGCGTACGCCTTCAAGGCCAAGAGACTTTAGCTGGTGAAACGACTATAATTTTAATTACTTATTGGAGAAAAAGAATGTTAGAGCGACATCCACTGACTTCGTAACGTAGACTTCAGACAGGATGGCCTCACAATGGCGAGAGAATACTAGTATAAGGATGACAGAGTGCTGAGCGATGATAACATGTAAGAAGCATATTATAATAAAGTATCCTTCAGGAGGAAGGACGCTCATGAGGGTAGACATGAACGGCCTTTCGTTTTCCTCGGCCGCTTCCTCGCGTCGTCCATCTTTTGACGCTCGAAGGGAAAAAGGATCCGAAGGAAAATGTGTTATTCCCGCTCATTCACTTAACCCCATCAAGGTTACTTGGAACCCTAGGACTTCGCGGAGTATAATTTGAAAACTCTCCCTCTAGTATTTCGGGTTCTTAATTGCATACGTATAATGTAGTATCCTGTATCTTATGCAACGCAGTAGGCAAAGTTTAGAGTAACGTTTAATTTTCCTGTTAAATCCCTTTTGGCAGTGATTCTTAGGCGGACGCGGAAATCTGCGTGGGGCACTGCTTTTTTTAATTTGGAAAAAAACGTCTGCATTATCATCTCCAGTAGGATATTTTAGAGATTGAAATAGTATTAAATTGTATGTGATTCTTTATGGAGAAAGTGTTTTTACTTTTTTAATGGCGATACAAAGATTTCTTGGCAGAATTTTTCCTGGGAAATTGCATTTGAAATGTTGAGGACAACTGCTTTTTGCTGTAATTTTGCGTTTATACTCATTGAGCAGACACTGGTGATGAGAGTTGTATTGCCTTTATCAGGCATTTTTTTTACAGAGATCTGTATCTTATACGTACACTCTTGTATATTATATCACCGGCCTGCTACATTTTAGTGTACATAATTTTATTAATTAATATTTAATTATCACGACTGCATAGAATTTTATTATTTTCACGCGAGCTCATTGAAAGAATTCAGACCTTTTCAACGAGAAGCAATTAGTGATTTTTCTGGCTAGAGCTCTTCCTTCTGGAGTCGATTACCTGTAATCATCAACTTCTATATTTGTAATACTCAACTGATAATTGGATACTCGTAGAATTTGCATGCCTGGTTATGCCATCAAAATTAATGAGATAGCAACTAAAGTTATCACATGATCAATTGAAGTTTTCTTAAATTTTATTTATTTTTTATCAGTATGTGTTAGATCTTGTTTTGAAATCAAACTTCGGGACTTATTAGAGTCACTAATTATCACCTACAACCGGATTCTCGTTCATTTTCTTTTTCCGTTTGATGTTATTCAATCTGTTCTGTCATTTGTGTATTCTTTTTTAATGTGGTTTGTTATGATACGGCCCTTTATAACTTTACTGGTTCATATTTTGTATTGTCGGAATAATTAATGGAGCTTAAACTTATGATAGTTAAACATTATTCCGAGTACATTGGATGAATTCCCTAGTTTTCGAATCCGGAGACAATTATTTAAAATTTGCAAGCGACAATAGGTCTGCTTAAATTCTCTGTCGTGCTAGTGAGCGGCTGCACTCCTTGACTTCCCGCGCAGCCCCCATGGTGACGACAAACTCGGGATTAACAGATATCGAATTAACGAGAGGTTTTCCTCGGAATGGCTTAGACGGGGTTGATGGGGGGAGGGTAGAGAGGGAGGGACGGGGGTAAAAATAGTGAGAAGTGGAATGCGTGCCAATAGAGTCTCTACCAATTTGGCTTCCTCAGATACACACGCCGGCGTCCTCTCCGTCCTTCCCCGGCTCCTGAAAGGCGGCAAAAGACCCTCTCCCGGTTAATCCTGTTACCATTATCGTGAGCGCGATATATACGAGGTTCTCTCTCTTATTAGATCACCTGCGGTGCAGCAGGGTGAATGCGGCGGCAATAGGGCTCTCTCTCTCTATCCCTTGCGAATCTCGCTCCGAGTGTCGTCCGTGAAGCACTCATGGCATCCTCCGCTGTCGCCGGTCCCTCCCCGCTCTCCAGAAACGCCAAACGTCTAACTCCACCCGAATCCTCCGCTTCTCTCAGGTCGGACGGCGCTGGAGAATCTCCGAGCCACGGCGGCGGAGGGCACCACCTACACCACGACATCCTCCTGCACCACCACGGGCACCACCAGGGTCACCACCCCGCGCCCCACCGATTCCACTCGTCGTCGCACCATCCTCCGGCCTCGCCGCCGGTGGCCTCCACTTCCGCGGGGGCGGCGGAGACGGAGGAGCCTCCAGCAGCCGCCCCCGCCGCGCCCCCCTCGGCCAGCGACGCCACCGGCACCACGACGCCCAACGGGGACGTGAGGCACCACCCGCAGTCGAAGCAGGCTCCCGTCAAATACGGAGAACTAGTCATCCTAGGGTGAGTCTACTTAATCTTAAGTGCGCTGTCGCGGTTTAAGTTTAAGTTTAATTGATTAGGGATTTATTTTTTTAATTATCCTGCTATAGCATCGCGCTCCACAAATGTCAGGTAAAGCATTGAAATCTATTTTTAGTTTATTGTCCTCCCACACCTTTCACTCACGGACTCAAGATCTGAATCAGTGTTTCCGTCTTTGAAATGTAATGTTTCCTTTATTTGCCCTGCTTTGCTCTTTAAGCTAATTTGGTAGAATTAATGTATTATTCATTTTATAAAAGAAGTTTAGCGCTCTTTATTTTTAAGCGAATGTAAGGCAAATAGCCTCTTTTTTAGCTCCTAGTTTTTTCGTAAGAGAGCCAAAGCAGCGTAACACGTTTGTTAAATCTTATCCTAAAGTACAAAGTGGCTTTTGATTATTTTTGTAGTACATTTCCAATTCTAATCAAAGCTTAATATTATAGTAGATAGATATAAATTAAAGCGATGTAGTGCTTTGTTTATTCAGTGTTAGAAAAATGGTTGGAATATCTTCCGTAGATTTCTATCTCTCATACTCGTATAGCACTGAGTGTTAACTAGCATTCCTATTTATTGCCTAAATAAAAAGATTATTCTCTGTGATCTTTTGTTGACGTTTCTAAAAACCGCATATGATTCGTTACTTCATATTGGAGCAAGTCGGAGTGGTTAATTGTCGAATAAAGCTTCACGCGTACTATTTGTATTTTGTGGAAGAGTTTTCTGAATCAAGATAATTTTCAGTCTTCTGCTTAACTATGATTTTCATAGTATCACACTAAAACCTCTCGTCGTCTTTCAACTATCTCTGCGCAACTTTTATTGCGATTTTTCCTTAGATTTGCAGCTTTTAATCGTTAGGAATTCTTTTATTTTAGATTTAGGGTCCGTCGTGCGCATTCCATGCTCCAAACGGAGTCTTGGTCTGACTTTCGTTAATGCTCGTCGCAACCATGTCGTTGTTTCACTTAGCACGCGATTCTATTTTCCGCGGGAGCCGTGACCTAGAGAGGCAGCTGAGAGAGGTGGATAGAACGCCGTTTATATAACTGTTGTTTCTTTATCATCCTATTGCCGAAGAAGGTGCGTCCCCGACTCGCTCGACCTCTTTACCTTCATCCCTGCCCCTTTGGGCACACCGTGAATTATCTGTCCTTTGAGGTCTTGTTAGAGAAAGATAGGGACGGAGAGACCAAAAGCGGCGTGCGTAATAGACCGCGTTCTTTTAGACTGCTAAGGAGGTCGTAGGCGTGCGTGAGAGTAACCGAGCTTAGGCAACGCGTCCTCTCTGCAGAGAGGAAAGGGGCGGAGGTCTTACAGCCCTCAGACGATCGCGAGAATCCGCCGTGAGAAAGGAAAAGTTAGTGCGCGCCGGCGCGGTTCTCCGCTGCCCATGGCCCAGTGCGCTAGTGAGCGAGCGCGAGGGAATTGCGCGGACCCATTTTTCGCAACGTTTCTCGTCGTTGTGGCCAAAGGAGCGTAGATGACCGTTCTCGTTGCTCGAGTAAACTCTATATTATTCTCTGTCGGCAAGTAATATTTGCGGGGAACTACGAAATAAATATTGTCTCAGAAACAATGAGCGGAATAGTTTTCTATCGTTCTACAGCAAGTTAGAGCATGCAATTAACTTATTAATGATCGTTTGGAGTTATGCTAACAACAAGACTCAGAAAAGGGCGATAGGAAATCATCGGCGCTGTTGTTTTTGTCTTTATGCAATATTTGTTACAGTCAGCTTTAGCTGTAATTTAAAGGCGTTTGTTATTTTTAATTTCTATTTTATTTTAAATTATTTTTTACGTGCATTTATTGTGACGTTACAGAGACCTTGCGACGACAGAAGCTTCAGTAAATGATATAATAGCAGTATTTTACTTTCTCCATACGGGGTATTTAATACAAAATACGCGTTTTAAGTTCCCTTGAATACGTTCTCACTGTCTTCTCGATGCCGTAATAGGAATTTTGTGGGCGCTATAACTTAAGAACTGATAATCACGTCAGCAAAAATCTCTCTGTTTAAGATTTTTTATTAGTAATTCAAGGTACGATAAGTTTTTGGCTGAAAATTTTCAGTTTTTACCCAATATCTACTCCATTAATGCAAATATTTGTCGCAAACAAAGTCGTAGACAATATAAACAAGATTTGTTGGTAGAACGTATTGTTTATGCGATATTTCGTTTACCTATTCGTCCGAATTTGGTATGTACGTTTTATGTCCCTATGTGACTGATTTGTTTTCGTTTCTATGATAAAATTTTCGAATTGTTGGTAGCGACACCAACGCTGCCAAAGGTAATCAGTATTTTATTATCATAGCAAAAAAATAGTTCTTTTGTTTACTTGCTGTTTTATCAATGTGAAAAGTCTAAGTATTTTACTTTGCGAAAATCATTCAGTGTTTAAAAATTGTTCGCTAATATAATTGCCTATTGTTATTGTAGAGGAAGCTGTAGTCGAAAACTACTTAATTACTATTGCAATCATATTCATTAATCTGTGTGGAAAAAGTCATGTTCTGGACACTACTGCGGTTTTTAAGTACTTATTGTGTCACGTTTTCCCTTTTGACTAATATCTAAATATTTTAAGAATATTTCTCGGATAATATTAAAATTCTCGTGTATTTCCTTCGAAAAGGGACACCCATTGCGTAATTTTTAGTTGGATTGGTGTATCGCGAAATATTGCCTCATAAAATAAATTTACCATACCTAACTATGAACCTCAAAGTAGAAGCGGAGCCTTAGCTCATTTATGACGAGCAATTGTTTTTTATCTTCTCCTCGCAGATAATGGTTTTACCTCGTTTATAACGAATATTTATTTTTATCTGCAAATACAGTTCTTTATTATTTCGAGGGTTGAATGGCCTATCGCGGATGACAGGATAAGAAATGACGTATAGTTTTCTCCGCGCGAACTCCGAATCTGGCGCTAAGCACGCCATCCCGCCAATATTTCTCGCCGGCCACCCTATATCACAATCTGATAGCGAGGAAAGTCCCTTATCATCACGCTTCACAAGTGTATCCGCCGTAATGAATGGATTCAAGAGCCCGAGATTCGGTTACGGAACAAAATTACCATTGAAAAGTTGCTTCGGAAGAGCGCACAAAAGTCTTATTGCAGCTGCCATTGTTTTTATTTCACTCTTAGTTTCTTTTGAAGTCCAGATTTTGTTTTTTTACCCGTTCTCTAAACACGTTTCTTGATGAAAAAGTAATTTACATTTTCGTTAATTTAAATTCAAAATAAATTTAAAGAAGGAAAGAAATTAGTGGAAGCTAATATCATTCGTGTAAAACCGCTTTTAAGCTTATCTTGGCATAAGACTACAACGAAGACGGTAAGCAGCGTGGTGAAAATATATCATTTTCCAAGTGATCGAAACGGCTTCATCACCGACTCTCTCTGCTATTATAAACCAATACGAAGGCATGAAAATCCGTGGAAATTATTATGTAAAGAAAGTTATTTTAGTTTAACTCTAAAATGCATTGTTTAATTTAATCTACGTTGTTTAATTTCCGTGGGCGAATTCATTGCTCTCTCAAGGAAAAAAGATATCTCTTTTATCTTACAAAATTAAGCTGCGGATCCCATCTAGGCTTTTAATGCGAAAATGGTCTGAGCAGAAGGAACGTTTTTATTTCCCGAAAAAATTTATTTTTAGAAAGCACGGACGGCTTTCGACTTTATTTGGTGAGAATTAAAAAAATATATTTATATGCCTTATGACGATCTGAACGCTATATAGTTGGTTTTAAAACTTTAGGTACTGTTCTAAACGTAAGGGAAGCGGCGGTAGACGTATTTCCCCTTTAGACTCCGTTTTAATCCTAAGGATGCTGGAAAAATCTAATACGATTGTTGCGTTTGAAGTTTGAAGGACTTGCAATAAGTATTAAACTTTTTCTCATGATACTGTTTCGAGCAGTTTAAGTGACGAAGAAAATATGTTAGTTTCCATAAACATATAATGCATCGTAATAGTGTAATCCTACCTATCTTGACCTAAATGTATGGGTCCATAATCAGCTATTGTTAAGGTGATCTCTTTAATGTTCTTTCAAAATTTTTTCGACATGATCATATTCCATATATGTACTTTCTATTTTCAATGAAATCAATTTTAATAATGGTTTATTCAGTTTATAGCACGATGCGATAATTTGTTTTTTTTTGCCAATCGTATGCCACGCTTAGGAAGATTTTGCAATTGCGTGTCAGTAGGTTTGTAGCAAACATTTTTGCAAAAAAGCTGATGTGCCCAATACATGACTTTCTCCATATTTGGGGTATAGATATTTAAATTATTATGAATAGCATTATGAGGCAAAATTATCATTTCGTATCGTAAAAGAATATATGTACAGTCCTCCTTATTGACGTAAATTACGTATATTTTGAATATGTTTACAGAATTCACCGCTACGTGGTGGTGGCGCTGTATACTGGTATTAAGAAAAAGCAAAATAACTCCGAAATGGATGGTTCTACAAAAAATTGTTCCAAACAAAACTCGGAAGAAATATTATTCTCTACAACTTTGGTCCTCATAAAGATTACCAATAACGATGTTTTTAAAGAGATATTTGACGGAAACCGAAAAACCGGTTATTTATAAATAATTCCTAAAGAATGACTGCTATGGAAAATTGTTTCAAATGAAAGTTGTAGGAAATTAAATTCTCTGTAACATTGTGTTGAATTATATCTACAATAATGATGTTTTAACGGAGAAATATCGCAAAAATCGAATCGGGTTTCGAATAAACCTCGCCTTCCGGTTAACCGTTATTGCCCAAAAACTAATCAGTTCTTTGTGCTCATGTTAACGTGTTATATATGAAATTTGGTATTAATATGAAAAGGACTTTTTGAGTTAGAGCACCCACAATCACATACACACACACAGATATCATTCCGAAAATAGTCTAAACGTGTTCTAGGGACCTCAAAACGCGTATTTCCGTTGAAATCTCGAAGTCGATTTTTTTCGTGATCACAATACTTTCCCATTACTACGTATGGAGAAAGTAAAAACGAGGTAATGGCAAAAATAATTTTCTGGAAATCCCATTCTGATGAATAATTTATGAGATAAAAAACTAGTGTAATATTAATCTGATTCGTATTCGAGGCAAAAAATATTTAACATATTCGCGTCTTCCTTTTAAACGTAGCAGCTACCGCCGGTTGAAAACCCCTGCTCCAGGCCTTGGAAATTAAACATTCCGTTGTCTTATTAAATGAGCTGGCGAGAATGATGTGAATGTGTAGATGTCTATCTCCTTGTTCACGATGTTGCAGGCAGTGAATTATCATGCAATGGGATAACCGCCTGTTCACTCGTGGTTTTCGCAGTGAAAGATTGTATCCGTGCTCCTCTTTTAAGATTTCCTTTCTTTTGTTAATATACGCGCCTTCATCAGGGTCTGCCTCTAAGAGTTTGTAACGTATCCTCTATGTATTCACTATGCAAATCTAGGCTCACATTACATGGAACTTTTTCAGATCGCTACCTCCGTCTTATAAATAGAAAACATTGAATTGTTAGTTCAAAAGGAAGCATGGACACCATTATGGGTGCTGAAAATTTTTATTCTTTCTTTCTCCAAAATATTTTGATGTAATTTGCAAGTTTATTTCCATTTTATTTGAATGCTTCAAAGTCCAAGAGTCAGAAAGAAAATTGAGTTTAGGTTACAGTTATTTTAAGCAGTTCATGACGATGCCAGCAAATATTTATCCGAGAAATCCTTGCAAACCTTCAAGATTTTTAACTTAAAATTAATGCAATGTAGAAGTATGATCTACTCCTTCCTCAAATAGAAAGTTCTTATGCATTTAAGATGATAAAATTCGGCGCATAGCATTGTGTGTGTTCTTAGAATTAATAATATTTAAATACGAACGATATATGTCTATACAAACAAGGGATTTTTGTAAAGTTACGACGAAACGGTCAAAATTTATTTAAATATTCGGACCATACCTGCCACTACTTATTCGTGTGTCATTTAGATAAATAAATGCGTATAGAAAAATACCAAATAAATAAGCTCTTTTCCTTTTAACAAAATCATATGAAAACCTAAAAAAAACCCGGATACCAATGAAAGGTTGTCGTGAAGGAATTCCAAAACGCTTGGAAGCAGGAAAAGTGTTGACGGCGTTACTGTGCATGTATGCGTGCTATTTTAGCAGTTTTCCCATTGTTTTCATCCGGCTTTTGTTAGAGGTGCTAGTGGAGGGGACAGTGTTTGGGAAACGTCTCTCCCTCACCTCTTTGTCGTGTTTCATGTCACCGCCTGTCACGGAACCGCCTCTCAGGGAGTGATTCGTGACTTTGTCCCATCGGGCAGCGCGCTAATAGTCTCCGCTTTGCATTTATTTTCTTTCTGTTTTGACCAACAGCTCGCGAGAGGTCCTTTCTGATATCTTTCATATAATTAACTCCCAATTCGATTCGTTAGAGATTTATAGAGAAAATTCCATGTGGAAGATTTATCCTCTTTGTTGTCCTTTACGTTCGTAGGTTTTAACTTATAAAATTCACCGTGTTCACTTGTTTAATTGCTATGAGAAAACGAACATTTTAAAATTGTGCTATTTCTACTAACCATTTTGATTCAGTTACATAGTCTAAAGTGGAAAATTATGGGACTCTTTTCGGTCATTCAGTCATTTTTGTGGTTTCATATCGCATTGAATTAGCGTCTTTTGATGCGATTTATGAATGTATTTTTACACGGGATTTCAACATAATTTCGATGTTAGCGATTCTCATGTTGCGCGATGAAGTTCACATCATCGGAACGTTGGTTGGCTTATTTCTCGTAATGTCTCGCCTCCTCCTCTCCCATAGACCCCTCCAGCGCCTCTCCTCGCCCCCACCCCCCCTCCCCCCCAACCACTCTGCCCCCCTCCATCGCGAGAGGGGTGCGGCTCTTCACCCCTGCCCTCTTCTCTATTTCTGATTATTTCCCGGCGCGCGTGTGTGTGTGTCACCGGTATTCCGCCCAGCTTCGGAAGGGTGCGCGACAGATCCGCTCCCCTTTTTTCTTTTGTTATTATTTTTTTTGAATGGAAGCCAGGCGGCGCTGGCGATTCGCTTGACTGTCGGAGACTTTACCCCAAAATTTTTGTTCGAAGCTTTCTCCGTTTTCGCGTTTTTTTCCGAGCCTGGTGGCACAAATAACTAGCGAGGGTGAGAAGAACTTTGCGAAAGGGGAGTCGGGGAGAGGGAGGGGTGCCATGGGGGAAGAGGCGAGGTGATTTATCGGCGAGGGGACGAGGTTGGGCTGCGAAAATACGCACCCTTGCTCTCAAGAGTGCCAACATATACACCTTGCAATTTCGACATATATGTTTATTCGATCGATTAAAAATCCAAAATTAGGAAATATTTAAGAATTTTGCAGGGATTTGTTCGAATTTCTTAGTAATCTAACGCCCGGCTCTCGTACTGTTGCTTTAGAGTCGTTTGCGGCTATTTTTTACTCGCCATCGCCAATGCGGCCGTACCCGAAATCCTAAATATAAATAGGTAAAGGAAGAATCATCTTATTGGTTAGAAAGCGAGGTTGAAAACCTCGATTGTAGTTCCGTCCGTTTTGTCATCGCCGTTTTCTATGCGTGCAGAATATCGAAGAGGGTACATATTACATTTAATAGGCTCTTCGTTTTTATCGGCGTTTTTTTTTCATAAGGCCGGCCTTTCTTCCTTCGTTGTCGCGTCCCTCGTCCCATATACGCCTGACATCTTCGACGTTCGCGGACGAGGTCAGTGAGCGGTGGTCAGTCGGTCAGTTGTGGTCGCAGTGAGAGGACGTGCTTTATTTACGCTCTAAAAGAGAAAGGGCTGCTGAGGATAGTCGGAACAGTGCAGTGAGCATCAAGTGCAAGGTGTGTCAAGAGGAAGCTGAGAATGGGAGTTAGGCGTATGTAGTTGTTGGTATAACACTTTAAATGTAGTGAAAGTAATATAGAAGAACGTTTGAAAGAGAACGGGAAGTGCACGTGTGACGGACTGGAATTACAAGGAGGTGCTTGATGAGAAGAAACAGTTGATAGCAAAATACGGCAATGGAAAAAATTCTCGCTTAGGAAAGTTAGAGCCAAAATCTGTTAAAGATGGAGTCATCATTAGCGAGTGAGTTAAATTAGTGAAGAATAGAAGAAAAGACGTACGATAGTCTGAAAAGAGCGAACCATTGGTTAAGGTAATGGGAGACTACATGATCTGACATAGTGGGGAAATATGTAGAAAGAAGGGCGTGTCCGTTGATTGTTTTCCAGTGGTTTAAACTACTCTCTTTGAAAAAGATTGAGAAGCTGGACGTAGATGGGAAAGAAGCGATCGGACCAAAGATGTGAAAAAAGGCGAAAATGACGACCATTTAGCGGGTTTAAACTGACAATGAGACTTGTGCAACACTGCAACGAAGAGATAAAAAAAGAAGGAAAATTGGGGTGATGACCCATGAAGAGAGAGAAGTCAACCATAGTAGCAAGTGACCTGAACCGAGAACATGCCAAAGAGGTAGACCGAAACTTTTAGTAAATTAATCCGACACGGAAATGTAATTTAATGGATAATGCATATTTAGTGAAACCATTAGACTTGTTTTTGAATTGCGAACTTCTTCAAGGTATCGGTGATCACTTGTCAATATTATTAAGTATTAATCGGAACACAAGCAATAGGATAGATACAAGAAAAAAGTAGTTTATCAGTACCAAAAGGCGGATAGAGATGGATTCTAGGATTATTTTAGAAAAGAATTTAAGGATTGTGTAAGCAAGGGAACTATAATAGGCTTAGGATGGAATACTATTAAGCTTTTATTGCATATAGAAATAGATCAGGAATTATGAATGTTAGAAGCTACCTGATGTATTCTTCTAGTGACGGTCTGATATGAAAGGTTGATTTCTTGTACTAACGACTTCTTGTCAGAACATGCAACAAATGTATCAAGTCAATCTTTTTTAAATCCTCCGTCAAACAACATCTTGCCTTTATTGGCATTTACTTTGGCTACTAAGAAAACTGATTTTTCAGGTCTGTTACCTACAGATTTGGAAAGATCGTTGCTCAGTAATATTGTTTTCAAGCTGTTCACTTTGTCGATCTTCGCCTGACCTACTAGGCTGTCAAATTTGCTAGCATGTATGGTAGAATAATATCCCTTAAATTGTATTCTTTGAAAACAGCTATTTCCTGTTTACATTTCATACATAATATGCCGCTGTTTTACTCAATAATAAAAAAAGTCGTCGACCCATGAGTTTTAGAAGTGCGACATTTACTACCGGCTTTCCTCATCTTGCCTGTATTCATGGATGCCGATCTTATATTTACTAATATACATATAATCACTTTAAAGACTAACAGATCACCATCTGGAATGATGTAAACACGCATAACAGGACTCCAACTTAAACTCGCTGGAATGTTTTAAAACTGCTCCACCGGTTAAATCACAACATCGAATGGTGCCTCTGCGGCTAATTCCAATTTAGATGACAGATCGCAATGTTGCCTGATCGAGCGCGTAGTTTGCGCATTACCGAACTCGGACCCCGCTACACCTCCCATTCTATAGGGTAGCGACAAAGATTATAAAAAATTGTAATCTTAACAAAAGATTTAATTTCCGCGTTATACGCTATTTAAGAATAATATAATAGTCTTAATTTTTCAGTCGGCTGAGTTAATACAAATGTTTTTCTGCCACTTAATCCGCTATTTTGGAACAAAAACGTGTAATTAAATATCCGCTAGAATTTTGTAGCATTAATATTGTGTTTTTATATTTCGCACGCAATAAAAGAATTATTTTACTTAAATAGTTTGTTTTTTAAATTAATTTAATTTGGTTTTATTGGGGAATGTTGACTTTTTTGTGCACAAGTTGTGAAATGGTGGCGGTCTGGATAAAAACCTTTTGCGGCCGGATTCTGTTTCTTTTTTTAAGACTCCGATTACGCAAGTGCGTTTCCGAAACTTCTTTGCTCAATTTATGATTTGTATTTTTTCGAGCTATTGTTCCAGAGCGTTCGCAAATAAGACCGGAGCGACGCCTTCTAGGCTCGGCGATTACTTAGACGCCTCCAGAGCAATCGTTTAATTTAGCGACGATACGAGTTTGTAATTAACAAACACAAGCTCTCGTCGAGTTCCTAGGTAGATAGATTCACACTTATTTGAGAGTATCCCGGTTTCCATTCTGCCGTATGGCCTTGTGTTACAAAGTGCGTGAGCTGGAATTGCTTTCTCGTCTGACTTGATTTGGCACGGAAATTATTAATCACTCTTTAATAATACGCATCAAACTATATCCATCGGAAAAAGTCTCCCTTGCTATAGTTAACTGATTTGGTTTTTTTTTTGCGAAGTCTCCTGTTATAACACGTTTGCCGAATTTCTAATCACGTCTTGCCCATCTTGACTAATATCAGCATTTCCTTGTGTGATATTATCGAAAGAAGAGCCTCTTTCCCTCCAACTCGAATCCTTAATTCTGCCTCACTCGTGTGCAGGATTGAGTAAATATCTTAGGCCATTATTATTATCAGTAAACTGGCGAGTGTAGGGAAGACGCTCATGTTTCTTAGGGAGGAATTTTTCTAGAAGAAAATTAACGTTTAGTTTGTCAATTCTGACGAAATACGAGATAATTGGAGAAAACGCTGAGCAGTATTAGCGAGAGAAGACAGCGTATCTTGAATCGTATCGTGACTCGGCTGCATGTGCAACGAAAATATGCCATACGATTTACTAATTCATCATTAGATGGTACGTAACTCATCTCCGGCTTCGGTTCAATTGAAATGGTTAGGTTTTTGTGAACCATTTAGGAATAATGCCAATTCGTGAATAACTGGAATGAGCCCTTTTAAAATAAAAGTGTGTTCTTCAATCGTTATACACGTAGGTACATAACCTAGGTTTTATTTGGTTATTTGTATTAAAATGTACGAGCGGAACCCGTAAAATTATGAATGGGTTTTAGCCTTAGCTTTGGTCAGAGTTGAATTCAGACAAATTTATTTAGGGGAGGATAGATTCCATTGCCGTAACTAGGGTATGATAAAGGTGGCATTTGCCCCCTGCAAAAGGCGTCAAACGTTCCCATAAAAAATATCAAAAGTTAATTTTCATACAAATATGTACTAATTTTATGCTCAATTGTTAAAGTAGTTATTAATTGAAACGCTAACATTCTTTATTAAAAGATTGGAAAAATCATATTCTCCATAAAGAAGGCGTTTCCTTAAAATTTTTCCATAGACGCCGTATCTACCACTTACGCCTCTGGTAAATTCTACGCTTGGATTAGGGTAAGATTTACGAAAGATATTATTTATTAATCTCATACATTGTTGCACACAAATTTAAGAAAGTTTATTTGGAATTATGTACGAAAATATATAAATTCCATCGCCAACCGAGGCTGAAAAATTGGACCTGGTTTTGCTAATCGCGGTATCCAGTCTTGAGTATCCGCAGTTCTCCACGCGACCGTGACTAATTGGCTGATTTTACTGATATTAAAATTTATGTTATTGAAGAAGCTACGTGCTAACTAGTCCAGTGGTCTTTAACCATTTTTGATGGTGGTTCAATTAATGATTTTTGGAAAATGCTATGGGCCGATTTACTAATTGAATTGCTTTTTTATTTTCAAAACAAAAAAACCCTTATAAACCCAAATCGCGATGGCGGGTCATAGGTTGCCGACCACTGAAATAGTATTTATCAGAAAAAGAGACTTAGGAATGAGGATTTTTAATCCCCTATAAGACCACGAATTAGTCGAGAGTTTCGATAAATTTTTGCTTTAGGAATTCGAAGAGTAAGGCCAGGAAAGAGGCGTCAGCAGGGGCAGCTCTGCCATTATCAATGCACAATGTTTACTTGTTTGTACTTGGAACTTATTTTATTTCGTGTATTTATATAATATGTTTTTTAAGTGTACCGTATTTAGTATTGAAGTGTACATTATAGGTATGTCTCTCAGAGATCGCTCCTCCTAACCTCCAATATCCCATACGCCTTGGCCCTCGTCGGCCGCGGGTTAAGTCAAGAACGTAACCCCCGCGATTGGCGAGGGACTATTGTATAAGCAGTATTTTTCCCTGCTCGAGCAATTTCTTCCTGAGGGGGAATTTATATTATTTCGGGGGGGGGAATTTTACGTCGACTATAGAGAAAACGGGACCGTTTTCTGAAAATTCCTATTTTTTTCCGAATTTATTTCTCACAGATTCTATTAAATCACGTAGTATTACCTTCCCGACCACCCAATGAATTAAACATTAGCTCTGCTGAGATTTTACTAACCCAGAGCTTCAAAGGGATGGTTCTTCCACGACGTCTATGTCCTATGATTAACAGTAGCTCTAGATTTCAATATTTGAATGTACTGTAGGTGGTACATACTAGGCGCATGGAGCTCAATCTGGCGATAACAGTTTTGCCTAACTATCAACCAGAAAGCTCTTCTTTTAGGCATCATTAAATATTTATTTCACTTAATTTTCTGCAGTAATTAAGGTTTCCCTAATTTTTTATAAGCGTCGCGTGTGGAATGTAAATAAATGTCACAAAAATATCGATTTAAATACGAGCGTCGATCCGAGGACACGGATAGCATTCATGCGGCGCCGAGATGCGAGTTTCCAATAATTCCTGCGAAACCTTGAAGCTGGATAAACCTGTATTCATCGATTGCGGAACCTGACCTTGCTAATCCTGAATTGATGAAGACGAAAGAATAAATATGACATTTAAAAAATCTATTTCCTATCTAATAACGGTTGCTTTTCCCATTGAATCGGCAATGCCGACAAACGTGTGATTCGTCTCACGTGGCACGCTCCTTCGTCATCGCCGTCGTTCCAAACGGATTTAATCGCCGAAGCGGCCATCCGAACGAGGGGAATAATGTCGTGCCGAGTCGAAGTCGTGCATGGCATTTCATCTTCGGATTATTCGGGCAAACGATGCATATATCGGTGCGATAGCATCAGCGGACTCCCTCTTGATTTTATCTCTTTCGGGAGACGTGATGGAAACCGGCGAAAAGTTTTCCATTTCCCGTCGTTGCGGCACGGCGATCATTTTCTCGAGTAAGACACCGTGGTGCGTCGCAAGGAAGTGGGTGACGCAGGTCACGGTCCAAGTGAAAAAGCCTTCCGTTCGTGTGAGGAATTCTCAGATGCTCGCCAAGTAGCGCCGAAAACGGAGTCGTTGGGGTTGGGGATGCGAATTTAGGGGGCGTGCAGGAGACGCGTCCCTCGGAGGCGTGGGGAGCACGCCAGCCAAGGTCTCGACGTTGGAACCTCGGGTGCAGGGTCGCTACCGGGGTCGCGATTCTCATCTCGGAATGCAGAGGGCAGTCGAGGAAAGGGTCCAGGGTTCGGCGATGCGAGGGGCCCTCGGGTAAAAGGGACCGAAGGGATAGGGCTCTTCTTACGTGGCGTGACGCGAATCCTGCGCCACCGAAGCGAGTGGCGGCAACTCATCGATCATTAAACGAAACACGTGAAGTTTGCAAAAGCGTAATGATTCGTGTGGGAGGATATGGATGGGTGCGGTGGACTAGGGAGGCGTCCTCCTGGGGGCGTGGAGCGATGCCGTCTCCGATGAACCACCGCGGAGGTGTCGCTCGCTTTTCTTTGGCGGGTCGTTTCTGGGTTAATGAGAACTCCCGCATACTTATCGCCCGAAGAAAAAAAAGAGGAAAAGAGCGATTTTATGGCACTTTCTTCTATTTTGTTCTTGCGCACTTCGGCGGTCGATGGAGAAATGAAGGAGAGGGCGTGCGGGGAGGAGGGCTCTGGGAAGGGGAGGGCAGCTCTCTTTCCCTATTCCCCTCCCCATCCCTGCAACACTTGATCTCTAAGCGTCGTGGCATTATTCCGTCTCGAAATTCGTCCTCCTGCAGTCAAGGCTTGTATTAGAAACGTAATTGCACGTGTTTGAAAACGGCGGAAGTAATTTAAGAAAAGATTTCGCTAAATATTACCAAGAAAAATATATTGTTACACTAAAAATATATTCTGGGTTCTGAATCCTTCAAACTGTTAACATTTTATCGATATTGGTTTTCATTTGGACTAAGTGTCCTCGACGCAATTCGGACTGCCTTTGTCTCCTAGCCGATGCAATCTTATTAAGTGAGGCCCACACTTGCGGGCACATTTGTGGCTTCCGATCGTCGGACCCTCCCATTTGGCGGACACTTGTTGCCTTTTCCCCTTCAGCCGCACCGAAGAGTAGAATTCTCGTGTGAGCGAAAGTCACAATTTCGGGAGTAAATTCCCCCGGGAGAGTACTTCCACTCCCGTCCATCTACATATCACCTGAAAGGCGAACTCTTTCCCATTTCCTGCTTATTTTTCTGCCGATAACACCTTCCAGAGCTCTCTCCGCAGCTTCCCGTGGTCTGAAAGCGAGTCTCTCTGCGCTGCGCACGCATTGGAAATCCCAAATAGCCAGTCAAGCGACTGATTAGCCAGAAACACATACATGATAATAGCCAGTAGAAACACGTGCGGTCATTTTCTGGTTGAAAGACTGTAACATGCCCCTATAAAAAACAATCGAACTGGATACATGTTTAGGCTATGGTCTGAATTCCTTTATGAAGTGAATGGGGAGGTGGTTTGTGCTGCTCGTTTCTGTCGTGGGAAATATGGGAATGCCTTTAAAGATAAGGATGGAGATGTAGGTGGTATGCACGATGCCGTAAAGCATGATTCGCCAAACCTTTCTCTAAGGCTACGGTCAGACTGGCTCCGTGTTCGGCCGAATCACCGTTCTGGCGGAAACGGTCGATGAAGGCCGAATGTTTCAATCCCACAACATTGTATGCAAGTGGTCACATTGCATCCGAAACTTTCTGCCGTATACGGCTGAGCACCTCGTTCTGGAGAAAACAGAACCAAATACGTTTGTTTTTTTCGGCCGAATTCAGTTCTCTACAATCATGGACGAGGAGAAGTTAATTCAGTTCTGAAGTTATTGCACAGACGGTACATTCCTCTGATTATTCTCATGAGCAGAGTACTGATTATGAATACCAAATTTCATGTTCACATAATCCGCAAAGCGAATCACAGCCACAAGCAGAATATTTTTCGCCCTACGAAAACAATACATCCCAGTTGACTGAGTTCGTGACGTTTAATAGTAAGAAATAAGATGTTTTAAGAAATGAGAAATGAGTAAATCATTTAAAACCTGTTCATTATTTCATTTATTATTAGTAATACTTATAATAATTATCATACTTTTATATTATTACAATAAAACTAATGAAAGCGTAACTTTCTAAAACAATATATAATAATTATTATACTTTTCTATAATGATAATAAAAGTAATGAAAATGTAACTTTTTTAAACCAACCTTAACGTTATCGCTAATCTTTCCTCAGGTCTTATGCAGGTGCGAAAATTCGATTGCTTTTCGATTCCCGATCTAATTCCTTCCAAAATGTAGAAAAATGTCTCAGGAGACATCCTCATATATTCAAAAAAACTTTTCTAACTGTTTCAACAATTGTGGGAATAGAGAGAATTATAGTCTGTTCACCATCTAAAATCTCTTGGCCTCGAAGACAGCAGCAGCAGCCAATAGGAGACGGTTCGTTTGGGAAGGTAGTGGGGGGAAAAATTGCGATCTCTTCGGGTAATCCCTAACATGCATCTCTCCATGCTCCTCTGTATTGTTTGCAGGCGCTGAGTTATTCTGGCGTTCATGGTCCATGTTTCACATCCATATCCATATTTTTATATATTCACACTTATATTCCAAAATAGCCACGATTGTTACTCTGTTTCCCGCAAAATAATTTGCAATAATTAAAAATTTTTATATCTCAAAATGTTTTATATTAATCGTTCAAATAAAAGCGCCTCAGAATTAAAATTGCAAATTACAAACATACTTTAGCACTTTGGATGTACCATTGGTGCAATCCCTGAGCCTGAATGTTTGAAATTCGAAAACTTTCCTTTAGATTTAACGATGATGTACAATGGAACCTTCTGCTGGAAAATATACTAATATGCATCTCTTAGAGAAATTTATGAGGTAATGGGGACCGGTTGAAATCATTGCGCGTAGTTTGGATCCCTGCCGTAGAATACTTTTTAAACAATCATTAGGACTCGCGTTAATAAGGTTTAAAGATTGTCGATAAAAACTTACGAAAGTGATAATAACAAAGTTTATATCTGCCTCGAGTGGGAGAGATATCCTTATCAAAATCGGATTTTTCGGCCCTTCGCTCATGTTAGTGCCATGAGGAGTTTATTCCACTCGAGTTGCTGAAAAGCCACGGTTCCCATGCCAAGAGGCTTAACCTTTCAACAGTGGTGAATCGGGTTTTGAAACAAGCGATTTTCCATCCCATTTACTTAATAAACCAAATCGGGAACGATAGGTCCCCAAGTTGTGTTTCCTCTCTGATTAATAGCCTACCAACGCTTCGGTAAGCTAAGTCCTTGCTCGAGAATCTTACGTTGCCGTGAATAAAGTGGCCCTCGATCGGACCTTGCCAAAAAAATTTTGTTGCATAGCCGTTGAGAATTCGCCCTCAGGTCGCCGAACTCATCGCAGCCATTTAAAATACAGCGAACCTGTGAGATGTGCACACGTTAGAATTTCAGAGCCGTTGTTCCGATTTCGTCTCACGGCCATTTACTTCATGAATCCGTGCCTCGATGAAAAAGCATCTCCGCCCAACACACGCCTCCTTCCCCTCCCTCTCCATACGGAGTGAGAGTGGTGATGTATAAATAGAGTCATCTTCCGTCGCGAGGTCACACAAAAGTCGCTCCCCGGGGCGCAGCGGGAGAGGTGTCGCCCTCCCACCCAACCCCTCTTACCACTTCCCTCCTCCCCTAATTCTCTCTCTTTAGCTCTCTCCCGTAAAACCCGCGGGATTTTCCTCTTCCCCGCCTCTCAAAGTGACCTCCTCACTCCCCTCTTCTCCGCCTCCTCCTCTCGCGGCCTCCATCTCATCTTTTACTTGTTTCCCTTACAGAAAAGGTTTTCCCTCTTCCTCCCCGTATTTCCTGCATTGTTTCCACTTCCCCCTTACCCCCTCCACCAACCCACCACTCACCCCCGCCATCCGCTCCTCTTTACGGTGTCTGTGGCTGGGCACGCGAAGTCACGGTGACTCACGGCCCCGCTATTAATCAGCGAGGCGCCCACCCCCTTTACTCTCTATTTTTCTCTCTCCTCCTTGCTCCCCCTCCTTCCTTCCCCCTCCCTCCCCACTTCCCCTCCCCCACACTGGTTATAATAGCCTTACGTGAGAATCCTTTGTAACTATTAGAAGACTAACGTGAATGCCCTAGGATGCATTCTTACCCTGAAATACCCAGGTATTATAAAATAAAAATACTAGAAATATCCCCGTGCCGTAATCACTCAAAATGTTTTTCCTACATTTATTTCGTATTTCGGTTCCATATTCTAGAGAATTGTTATCGTATACCTATTAAACCGGGTTTCCATTCTGTCTTTATATACATACTAGCAGAATTTCCCGTTGAATTTCAACGGATTTAGTGAAGCTACTACAGCACAACATACGAACTCTTTAAAATATATAGTAGATACTTTTTAACTTACAATTAGCTTTTCTTAACAATTAATCATATTTGCTTATAATGATCCGTTTCCGAACGTATTGCATTCAAATATAACGATAATTGTATTTCCTATCATATCACTTTCGCCAAATCCAGCTTCATTTCTTGTGTAATTATGCCTCGCTGAAATATTTACTTTTATGTCTTGTAAGCAAGAAACCCGTGAAAAAGCAACGTACAGTTATCCATGATTGAACACTGACTGGTAAATTTACACCAGATACGTGAGCCTATTTACGTTAACAAACATTATAATATAGAATATAATGATTTTCTTACAAAAAAATGTAAGATTCCAGTATTCAATAGACGAAAGAAGGTTCTGTTACTTTCATCAATCGTTATAAACGCTTCCTGAATAATAATCAGTATCTATTTACGTTGCTATCCATAAACATCGATCGTTTCGTTGCTTAAACAAAAGTGAGAATCGAATAACGCTAAACTTTCGTCTATTTGTAAACTTCATTGAAGCTAATTGCATCGGAGGTAACAATGACGGCTGTCTTGGCAACGCCCGGAAAGAGTACGAAAAATCCACAAAATTTCGAAACAAAAGGCGTATTTCTGAAAACTTCGACCGTGTAACATGTACACTTCGCAGGAATAAGATATTATAGAGTTTTATTCGTCGAATAATGCATAAACGAAAAAATCGCCCCATATTTACGTATTTTAATGCTTGAAGGAAGAATACCTTGCAAGTCAAGAAATGGATTCATACGTGTTATCTTATGGAAAAATGTTAATCCCCTATATTGGCAGCACTGATTAATCCTGGTTGACCAAACCTTGACCATTCACTAAGTTAGGATGTAAGGAGTAATCGTACCAAATTTGGTTATTCTAGCTTTTATCGTTTAGGAGGAGTTCCATGAAGAAACACACAAACACGCTTCAAAATATAATATTGACTAGTATAAAAGCCCGTCAATATGACGGGATATCTTCCACACTCTCCTTCCCTCCCTCTCTCTCCCTCCCTCTCTCTCCCTCCCTCTCTCTCCCTCCCTCTCTCTCCCTCCCTCTCTCTCCCTCCCTCTCTCTCCCTCCCTCTCTCTCCCTCCCTCTCTCTCCCTCCCTTTCTCTCCCTCCCGTTCTCTCCCTCCCTTTCTCTCCCTCCCTTTCTCTCCCTCCCTTTCTCTCCCTCCCTCTCTCTCCCTCCCTCTCTCTCTCTTAAATGTAAGAAGGGACTATATAGTCTCAATTTCGCCCTCAATATAGTCGTTTGTCTGTCTGTCTCCCTCCCTCTTTCTCCCTCCCTTCTTCCTCTCACTTCCCCTCTCTCTCTCTCTCTCTCCACCCCTTCCCCCCTCATTCCGTCTCTCCACCTCTCCCCTCATCCCCACTCTCCACCCCCTCCCCCTTATTCCCTCTCCCCCCTTCCCTCCCTCTCTACCCCTCCGTTACCATCCCTCTCCTGCTCCCTCTCTATCTCTTATTAGAAGCATTCAAAGCACGCTTACACCCATAAGGATTGATATAACACTAGGACAACATCCTGTTAAAATGGCAAGATTTCCACAAAATATGTAAAATAAACGTTAAACATGAGCGGTTTGTAACTGTAGGCGGAAAAAGATGAACAGAATAAGAAACGTAATTTTTTCTTTAAAATGGTTCATATCCGAAGATCGTAGGTTAATTCCTTCTAATTTTAATTTCCAAAACGATAAAAGCCTGCACGCCAAAAACTCGACTTTTACCTGTTACCTTACGGAAAATGGAAATGTCTTCCTTGGAGTCGAACCTAGGACTTTTTTGAGATTTATTTTCGTCATTACCTTAAAATATGTTAATCGAGCATTCCTGCCAAATTTTGAGATTCTATCTCAATTCTTTCTCGAGTTAATACCATAATTCGCTATAGCGTGACCAACTAACCAACATACCTGGGCTATTATTATAGTAAATTGTTATTTATTAATGTTCTCTTTTACGACGCCCTAAACGCAGATCGACCAATTTTACAATGAAAGTCGTTCGGAATTTGAAATTTGGAATAAAAAAGGAACAGGTGTATTCAATAAAACACTAAAAATCTGAAACTTTGTACCATTGCCACAGCGAAAATGTTTCAACGATGGCTATTAAACGTGGTCGTGTTCATTAATTCTCTCTGGAAATAGTACAAATTTTCATTTTTTTACCGTTTTATATAATAAACCTGTTCCGCTATACAGGGTGTCCCACGTCAGCGTTGCTAAAATGATACAGGTGGTAGAGGACCCTAAGGTATTTAGAGATAGGGCACTCATTGTCGGCGATGCGGTCTTTAGACTCCACGGGATATTGAAACTCATCGAGGTTAAGCGTTACGTAATAAGTTGAGGAGCCTTTATTTACGATGTTTTATTATTAAAAATAATCAGACTAGCCACATGCCTTTTGTTTTCATTACATACATGTTTTAATAAATTACAACAAAGTGACGACGACCGACCTCGACGCAAGCATTACAGCGGCGCAAAAAATTCTGCCGCACCCTCTCAAAGATCCCTGGCGTCTGTTGTATTACGTCGTCACATGCTGCTAGAATCCTAGCAACCAGTTCCTCCTCCGTCTCCACTAGCCAAGGGGGTTGCCTGCCCTACGGGTGCTACCTCGAAATTTTGGGCTTTGATAATGCCTTAAGATGGCATCGCCGACCATGGGTGCCCTATCTCAAAATACTCACCTTAGGGTCCTCTTACACCTGTATCATGTTGGCAACGTTGCCCTGGGACACCCTATATATATATATATATTCCACAAAGCATCGGTCTCTTCAATGAATTATATTTGGAAGCTCTGTTAGAATTTTCTTGGAATTGGAAGAGGTCGGGCGTGTATTTTTTCGTGATCAGATGTGAACGTGTTTTCCCTTTCCTATGAAAGTAATTGTGTTATTTGCGAACTTGCATTTCCAATCAAAAAAGTTATTTGTTTGCTGAGCGTGTTAAAAGTTTTTCGGTTCGACTTGGTATTTTCGTCCCATTCTGGAGCGAGTTGAAAATAGTTAAACATTTGCTCTTCGATGTCCTAAATTTGCCGAACTCCGTTTGTTTATTTTATTATGACGCAATTTGCGAGACCTTGAAGTTTGGTAACGAACGGTTCGAAATTTAAAACTTTGATTGGAATTGAGTTCCACAGCCTGTTATTATACAAGAAACGTTCGATTTTAAATAGCTATTAGTTTATCAGAACCCTGAATCGGGTGGCCGAATCGATCCGACCGGGTCGGGTAAAGGTGTTAAAAATTCGGGTTACCCGAAAAATATAAAGGGAAAAAATTTTTATTTACTTGCACAGCACCTTGGATTTGTCTTAATTAAACCTCAAACTGCCCATTTCACCAATTCTTTCTTTTCATTTTAAATTGACATTTAGTTTCATTTCATTTGTTTTACGACTTATAAAATATTTTGGGTCCAGGTGGACAGTCGGGTTCGGTTATAAGGGGAAAATATATTTTCGGGTTCTAGTGGATTCGGCTTCAAAAAAATTTTGAATTGCAGCGCACTGTAGTATATATGATTGGGTACGATAAAAAATTCGTTCGACCATTTTCCTCTGGAGATACTCTGTTTTTACTTTGCTACGCTAAATGATTTTGAATAAGAATTATAAGTATTTTTTCTGTTGGAATTTTGTAGCTCACTAGTACAGTCGCCCGCCATGAAATGGCGGAGGTCATTGATAAGAAGCCAAGCAATTTTTAGTCCATATTCAAGTCACCTGAAGTATTTAATCTAAATCTAATCCAAAAATCGGTACAACATACATTGTACAAACTATCTCATATACGTACTAATGTGTCGTTTAGTTATCTTTAGAAAATGAAAATCGTATGAGCCTGTTTTTAGAAAATCCAATTTTGTTAAAGTTGTCCAAGAATAAACTAGCCTTATATTCATTCATTGGGAAAAACGAAATATGTAGTATTATTGAAGACATATACTCAAGTAACTGTACGAAATTTGATCAAAATCGTTGGAGCCGTTTCTGAGAAAATCGAATTATTGTTAAAGTTGCCTAGATTAAACTAGCCTTATATTCATTTTTTGAGAAATATGAACTATTATACAGTATTATTGAAGACGTAAACTCAAGTGACTGTGCGAAATTTGATCAAAATCGTTAGAGCCGTTTTCGAGAAAATCGGATTGTTAAAAATGCGTAGAATAAAGTACTCTTAATTATTGAGTAATGTCAACCATTTCTATGTATACTCTGCTCAGTATGATAAAATGCCTAAGTACGAGATTTCATTGATTTTCGTTCGACCGTCTAGGCTCCAGCGCCAGTAACAGACAGACAGACGGCATTGCGAAAACCACTTTTTCGGATTCAGCGACACCTAAAACGTGTATTTCCGTAAAAATCTCGAGGTCGAATTTTTTCGCGAAAACAATACTTTCTCGATACTTCGTATGAGAAAGTAAAAAGGCAAGAAAATATGATACGTTCATTAGTTTAGTGTTTATTTAAAAAATGTATAAATATATCGGGGAATTTAATTGATGCAAAAGTCACATTCATTAAAATAAAGATTTTTGATAATTTAAAGATAAATACTTAAACATCGAAAAAATATAATTGTGAACAACATGTCCGGTAAAAGGTCATTTTTCTGTAATTTTCCGTGAGTTTCTTCTTGAACAATTAATATGTTTAAATAGTTTTTTAAGTTAATGCCAATGAGGAAAACGGCTTCTAGTAAGAAAACACCGATATTATTGAATATTTGTCCTTGCGATTTATTGACTGTAATAGCAAATGCGGGGATAATCGGAAATTCTTTTAAAATTAATAGGTAAGTTTGTTTCACTTTCCGGGGAACAATAAACCATTCTTCTTTTCTACTTCCGTTTAATATGTCACAGCATCAGTATAACAATTGAACTATGCAATTATGTATGTAACTTATACTTATTTACTGCCCTTTAACGTATAAACGTTAAAAATACAATAAAGAGACTCGAATACGGTGAATTATATAAGTAACATTTACATAAAAACATGGAAAAGGTTACTTAACATATTAGGTCAGTCAGAAGATTTGAATATGTGATATTAAAGCAGTATCCTTGAAAACTCTTTCGCGTATCTAAACTCTTTTACATGTTATTATACAAAAGAAATGAAAGCTGAAAATACAGTTCGAAAATTGGACGGTGAAGTCTGTTGAGGGTGCCGAACTGGGAAAGCCGAAACAACTCAAGGAAGAGAAACTTCTAAGCCTTGTCTTACATTAATTCAATCAATAACGCAGTATCTATGGTGACAATGAATTGAAGGGAATAAATTCCTCACAGATGGAGCTAGGGTGCCACCCTCTCTTGGAGTCTTCTTTTTCTCTATCGAGCTTTATGTAAAGTGTCTTCTTCATCCAATTGAATCTGTCGCTGGTTTTATTTCAAAGTATTATGGAATGCTTTTCACATTTTCGTGGATATGTTTATTAAATGTTTATATTTTTAAGAATAGCTCAAATAGTGAAATGTTTAGTATTTAATTTTTTAGGGTACAATCCTATTTATGACTTCGTAATGTAATACTATCATATAAATGCGTTTCGCGGTTGACTGTTATTACGTAAACATTTTTCCTAGCATTTTTATCGTGCGTGGTTAATTTGAAATATTGCTTGTTTCTTTTTTCTGCATTTACTTTTGTTTCTTTGGAATCTGTACAGGACGCGATGAAAACCTTGTTTTTTAAATGATTTTTTTCTTCCCCTTTCAGGTACAACGGTTTTCTTCCGTCGGGTGACAGGGGTCGGCGTCGAAGCAAGTTCGTCCTTTACAAGAGGCCCACCGCCAATGGTGTCAAGCGCTCCAAACACTACGTAGTGAAGACGCCACACTCGTCACAGGTGAGCCCTCTCCTTAATGAAATTGGCCATATCATTCGCTGCATACACGTGCGAGATATCGAAAAATATTTTTCCGTTTCTCATTCGACGCCTATCGACTTTTATTGCAACTTGAAAAAGATCGTAGAGATTATAGATTTGACACCTCTCGCATTCCTTTCCCACGGCCGTGTCGATAGATTGTGCATGGAAACAATCGCTTGGAGAAATAAATCAATTTCTTCTCGGATGAACCGAAATCTGCGGTTGATACCGGAAATCTCGACGATTTCATTACACGAACGATCAATTAAATAACGGAAACCGATGGCACATTTTTCTGTAATCAAATCGCGACTCGAAAACTCACCGGTGTCGTTCGGTCGTGCGGAGCCTATCTTTCGCCCTTTTTTCCGCAATCCCGTCGACCGGAAGAATCCTTTCGACCCAGGGCGGATATGCACTTTCTCCTCGGCGGTTATTGGGTGCGAGACAATCTCCTCCTTCCCCCTCTCTGATCCCTCTTCCCCCCCTACCGCCGCCTCTCTTCCCTTCTCACGCCCTCCGTCCCATGCGTCGCGCCTCTTCATCGAATCTCCGTTTTTTTTGCTCCGCCAGCCCTTATTCGATTAGCGCGCCCCGAGGAGTGATTCATGCGTCTCTCTGCTTTCGCGTGCGGGTATCCTCTGCTTCGAAGCGTTTCTGGTTTCTCGTGCGGGTGCGGCTCCTTCCTCCCTTGTGGGAACGAGGGGCGGGAGAGGGCGGATGGGGAGGGACGCTCCCCTTCGGACCTCCGCAGGAATAACGGGAGATTAAGGGGTAGCCCCCTCCGACAAATCCCTACGTGCTATATTTTGCGTTTCTCGCTTCGTTGCCTTTATGTCTTTTGCGGAAAGCACTAGTTTTTTTAAATCTGCGCGGATTGCCGATATATATCTGAATGATTTCATATTTATTGAGAAATTTTATTTCACTGGATCCATTTTACATTTGTCCGATGAAAATGATTGTCTTGAATACAAACAGCATTTTAAAATGTGTGAAATGCATGTGATTTATCAATGTCGAGAAGAGGTATAATAAAATAAAGTTTTATTATAAGAACGACATAACGTCGTTTTATTGTTAAATTACACTACACATTTTTATAAACAATGAACTTACAAATTTTTTACTAGTTTCTTTTTTAATCTAAAGAATTTGGCTTAACTTTGTGGTAAGTGATACTCATATTTCAGAAGAAAAAATAACTGTTAACTTCCACAATTTTTCATTTCACGACTGGTTTTTCTAAATAACTATCATCATCAGGTAATAGTTATTTAGCGAAACCGGTCGTGAAATGAAAAATTGTGAAGGTTAACACAGTCTTTTCTTCTGAAATATAGTTTGGTTTTATTTTATTACACACCTCTCGTGCTATTCTTCCATATTACTTTTATGCAAATGTAAATGTCTTCATTTTTTTGGATTATGCTCCCGTAATAAAAGACTGATTCAATTTAGAAATGTATTTTCCTTTTTAAAAATATTTGTATGGTTATTTGGAGATTTCTCCTTTCATTTTAAATTTTTAATAGTTTGTGTTTAGCAAGAGCCTAGTTTACATATCTAAAGCAGCCTTAACTTCTACCTTACCCCACCGACGCCATTATTAGGTAAAATTGATCGATGGTTGGGAAAGTAAATCGAAATCTTTCATTAGAAACAAGACAAAGCCATCCTACGGAGGGATACTGCTTTGTTTGTCTTCTCCTTTCTAATAATATAATATTTATAAGATAATAATAAAAATAATTGATTCATCAAAAGCATTTCAAATGGTAGTTTTTATGATTGCGGTCTTACTGAAAATTTAAACGCATTCTTTTTTTTATAACTATTTAGAAAAGTCGGATGTAACCATGTTCCGTTATTTGAACCAAAGCATAGGCAACGATGTTTTTGCAAAAATGATATCGTGTTAGCATGAGATACGTAACTATCAAGTTTTAAATCTTGATTAGGGTTGTGGGTAATAGTAATTAACAATATAGAGACTTGAAAGGGAAAGAGAGCTATCAAAACATGATTAAGACTGTGGAAAATAGGATTACTATATGGAGAACCAGGTTTAACCATAAATAATCATGGACCTATCTACGGACAGACTAACTATGATGACGATGATGATGAATTAACAAGTTCGAATTATTATAAGAAAAATGAAGCGATAATTTTTCTGTACTCAGTTCGTTGGAGAGCCAGAGATCGATAGTTGTTTATTTAAAAAAATATTTGTTTTCAAAAAATTATCTGGAATCAAGTCAAAAGAATAAAACGTCTTGTCTACCAAGTTAATTTTATGATGACCGTGTGTCATATATGCTAAAATTGTGTTTTTTACGTTAAAGGTTTAATTGGGAATTTATATCTTATTTTATCGGTGGAGTTAAATTTTTAGGAAATACATAAATAGCTTGATTAAATTCTTTTGAATTTTAAATTTCTACAAATTACATGCATTAAGAAATGACTTAGGAGGAACAGGAAGAGCTTAACGATAGCTGAAATAATGACATTATTACCTATTAATAAAATCACACGGAACAGTTGACGCAAAATTTGATTTTGGCATCGCGGTCACTGCTCACAATGGCTCAAAATAAAACAAGGCGAATGAAACGTCAGGATCTGCTGTGTATGTGAGTCGTGTGCGGACCAAAACTCTCGGCAGAGCGTGTCCCTAGGAATGCCAGGTCATTGTAGATTATTTATAAATGGTTTGCGGTCAGCTCGGGCGTTAAGTTGGTGGGCAACTGTGGGAAGCAGCATCAAAGAAAGAGCTCTCGAGTATTGCAGTGTAGCATAGCTCAAAAGAGTTTCCTTTTCCCCTCAATCTCGAGAGGATGTGGTGAGCGGGTGCCGGGCCTGCGCTATCGGCCAAACTTTCGGGTCAATTGGTCGAGTCAGTGGCTCGCCTCTTAAACTGCGCCGTACGCGAATGTTTTATTTAACTAATATTTATTTCGGTCGGCCTTGGAGGGGAAACAAATTGTAGCATCGGTTAAAAGTTTGCGATTTTATCCTTGAAATACTTTGGTCATATTTGCTCTTCACATAGCGCTTTGTACTTACGATTTAAGCTTTCATACTTGGCGTTGTGGTTTTTTAAAGTCCCGTTACTTTCTATCGAATCATGAAAAGGCAAAACCTTGCCATTTTTATAAGTATCTACCGAATAGATTGGCGATGTAAATGTAATGCAGGCTGTGAATGTTTTTCAATTTTTGTGTGTACACGATCGGTAAATGCGAAATTTGCATTGTCGACGAACAAAGTTTGCATCGTGAATAATTAATATTTACAAATATAAAAATAAACGCGAATTGAACGAGCTTCGTTGTTTTTCTTCTTGTGATGTCGACTATACGGCAAGAAATGCAATATATATATATTAAGTTCATTGTTAATTTTCTTGCATTAATTTTTACTTTAGTTACTTTTTTAACTTTGTAAGTTTTAAGATGTAACTTTGTCTATTTTATCCGCTTACCAGCGGTAGATGGTTAATGAAATCGGTTGACCTGGCACGGTAGCGTACTATCCAAGGCGAGAGACCTCTCGTCCTCCGTTTCGGGCGTGCTAATGTCGAGAGGGGATCTCACCCGTGTAAAGAGCGCTCCTACCCATTCGCCCCCTTCACCCCCAAATGGTCCTAATGTGACTGACCGCACTCTTTCTCTCTCTCTCTCGCTCTGATAGGCCATCTTGGACACGACGCAGCACTCCATCTCGTACACGTTGTCACGGAACCAGGCCATAATAGTGGAGTACATGCCGGACGAAGATACGGACATGTTCCAGGTGAGCCATATTATCTCCATCCCCACTACGCCTCCCTTCCGTCCTAAAATTCTCCCGATATCTCTCTCTCTCTCGGCCCATCGTCTCCTCTTCGCCAAGCTGCCCAACTATTCGCAAAGGGCAAGCGAGTGTTTTAGAGTCCATAATGTGGTTTAATGGTTTGCTAATATTTATTCGCCGGCATCCATTTGAGAAGGATCGACTCTATGGCTTCCTCTTTTCCCGCCCTATTTTTACCGCTACTGATGTGCGAACAGTTTTACACACGCAGATTAGTTATTATCTCAAGTGTTTATGTTAGATCTCTCTCTCTCTAGATATATATATATATATATATATATATATATATATATATATATATATATATATATATATATATATATATATTCATTATTAGTTAGATAAAAACAGTTGAGAATGAAAGCGAACAAAAAATTCGTAATTTTGCGGAATTGCATTATCAAAAAAATTTACTCCACATTATAAAAATAAATTTTATACAACTTCATGCAAATTAAATCATCTAAATATAGTGGAGTCGTTTAAATTAAATTTTATTAAGCACTATAGTTTTTGTCACAGTCGAGAACATTGTATATTTGAAGGTTTCCGATTCATACAGCGTAATCTAAAAGCGTGGTATTAAGTCATCACCTTACTTAGTTTTTAATATCGATTTAGTATTCACGAGGCGTTAATCGAGCAGTTTATGTGCCGTGCATAAACAAATGACGCTCACAAGAACGTCGCTTAGTATTTCATTAAAATATTTTAAATCGCGTATTCCACGTCATGTCGGCGAGAATTTTTTATAATTTGTCACTCGGTAGCGCGAAAATTATTGTAGCTTTTCTGCCCATTTTATTGAGAAAAAACTAAATATGGATGCTGGCCATTTACTATCGTTGGCGTGGAACTACATGATCGTTTTTCGGGAATACCAATTAAAGAGCAACCGCTCTTTTTATCGTGTATCGGTCCCAATTTTCGTCTCGTAATAAAGCATCCGGATGGGGTAGGTCAGGGAAGGGCTAAATATAGCGGCGTGTTATAAACGATAGGCATTTGGATGGCGTCGAGAGCAGGGACCCCCTTAATCTGTGCGTGTGCATTCTTCGCGGTCCCCACGCGCGTGCGCAGTCCGAGAGAGCGAAAGAATGGATAACTTTTCTCCGCCTCGCCCTTTACGAGGCGTTCGTTATCTCTTTAGCGTTCCTCGCTCCCCTCTAAATCGTCTCTCCAAATCCTTCTCCGCTCCCTTGGACGCGCATTTTCTGGTTTTAGACTTCGATCGCGTAATTTAGGCTGCGCGTTTCGAGGAGTGTGCTTCGCGATGCAGTCTTGTGCAACTGGATGGCCTCGCGCGGATGCTAATCCCGACCTACTCTCACTTTCCATCTGCCTTTTTTTCTATCCGAATATCCCTAATGACGGGGTAAATCTTTTGTTACGAAAGGTTCTCCCCTCGTGTGAGAGTGAATACGGACAGGGAGAGAATCTGATGCTGAATCTGTGGTTATCGATGCGCAATTGGTGTTTTTTCGAGCGAACTTGGCCTGCGTGGATTTAGACGTGCGAGAGGACGTTTGCCCAAGATGTCTCCTGATGGTTTTATCGGAAGTGCAGTTTGTCGTCCTCTTTGGCGTTTACTTAACTATTGTGTGCAGTTATGTCGATTTGACGTACGTTTAACCGTGGCAAGACATTTAACCGTTTGTCTGCCAATGGCAGGCGTGTCACACGCGTGACGCCACACTCTCTGGAATGATGAATAAATCGTTGGTTTATTAGTATAAGTTATCCATTAGATCTGCAGGTTGGACTTTTAAAATTAAAAAAAACAAGTTAGGAAAGTGTACAACGTATCACAAATGGGCGCGTTTCGTGCAATGGAGTATTAGAAAGAAATTATATACCTGTACGTAAGGGAAATAGCGTTTAAAGTTCTTTTCTTCATCATAAATAATCCATTTTCTTCCTATTTAATAATATTACATGCACACGTAAGGAAATTAAACGTTTGTTTGGGAGATTGTTTATGTTAGCAACAATGAAGTAACCATGCAAGAAAATTTCGAAGTTCAACTCGATATAAGACTTTCTTGTTTGATTTTCTCGATAACAGCTACTCCTACGATAAAAATGGATAGGAAAGGAAATACTCTACTTTACCAGTTCTACAACTTTTATTTGATAAATATTTTGATATGAGTAACACTTTACGAGATATGACGAAAATTTAATTTTTTGTTCCCAGTAAAGTGGTACACCTGATTGGCGTACGTGATTCATTTTTGCGATTTTCTTATTATATTTGATTGAAAGTCCTTAATATCAAGTTTCATGAAAATCCGTTCGGTAGAAGCCGAGAACGAACATGCGGACGGACGGACGGACAGACGGACCGACCGACGGTAATAGGCGCTCACGCTGTAAGCGAAACGCGCCTACAAAACGATTTGCATTAAAGCAGACTGAATTGTACAGGAATTTAGTGTCACGGTATAATATTCTTAATTCGTATTATTATTTCGATTAAAATTATTTCCACTCCATCTTAAAAGACCAGAAGCTCCGTATTCGATTAGTTGTGGAATAGTCTCAGCCTATTTAAAACATCGAAGAAATGAAATCAGTGCGCGGACCTTAGTTTTGGGACCCTTGGTATAATGGATAAACGGGAAAGAGTACAAATCTGGCGTTATTATTGATAACTAATTTTCCTGTTCGTTTGGAGTGACGCTGCTGAAATATTTGTTAAAAAGAGTCAGTACGTCTCTTATTCTCGATTTTTATGGTGTTATGGAAAGAAACCTCTCGGCCCGTTCTTCTCGACAAAGAAATGCTTCATAAATTCGCGCATTTGCGGCTGAGGAAAGCGACGAGGGCGATTAAAAACTGATGGGGGCGTTCCATCTGTGTCGCCTCATCACTGGTGCGAATTATGCGCCTGCAGTTCCGTGTCTACGCGATCTCCTACGGATAGAAAGTGGATGAGGGCGACTCGTGGCCGCGCCTCCGAGAGCGAAGGAGGGGAAGGTAAGAGACAGGTGCGGGGGCAGACCCCTGGGGAATCGACCCCGCGGCTGACCTCGCGGAAGACTCGGGAGATAATTCTCTCTCTCCCTCCCTCCCTCCCTCCCTCTCACTATCACTGGAGAGGGGCGGTCGAAGGAGGTGACGCAAGAGATAGCCTGACGGAGGTACGTATTGGGGTGCCTCATCCTCGTCGTGCACTCTGCTAGATGGAAGCTCGGGCGATGCAGGTCTTTAACGGGGCCATATATATATATAGTCGACCCCTTTGAGGGGAGGAGGCAGGAGGGGATTCCCCTTAGATGTCACGTGATACTGAGCCGCTAGTCGACGTTTGAGCGGATAAATTAGCGATGAGGATCTGAGTAAACTAGTAGTTAATGGAATCCTGTTACGAGCTAATAATAAACTGGTGATTAGAAACGAACTTCTTAATGCTATCCGATCGATGTGTGGCTTACGAACTAGTTAATGGCAAATGCGTCTCCTGCGGCCTGCCAGAACTTCCGCTATCAATTATTACGCTCCAATGGCTAATTCTGCGCGTTATTAGTTCTATAAAATATATTTACAACGTTCAGTTAAGCATAGGTAATTTTAAATTCATTTCAGAAATCAAATCTTTATTATTGCAAAATTGTCTTGTCTTGGTTTATTATCGTTATTTAAATCAACTTAACTTAATCGTTACTTAATATATTTAATTAAGTAAGCTATGCAATATCCATCTATGTGCAATTTTCTGCTAATTTCCTCCGCGTTCGGTTCGAGGGACAATATTTGATGCAATAATTAATAAGTAGATTAAGTCAAGCAGCCATTTTCATTGCTAGAGGTCGCATGCGATATATCTTTTTCTGAGAAACAACGAATGTTAATCAATAATGTTAATGGAAAAATCGGAAAACTGAAAGTACATATATAATGTTTGGCCTTCCTCTTACTCCTTGTTTCCATTCCTCCTTTTTCCATTCCTTCTCCTCCTAACATTCCTCCTCTCTTTTCGTCTCCCTCTTCTCACTCTTCTCTCCGGCCAACCGCTCTGGGACCTCTCATCTCCGCCTCTTTCTTCTCTTGGCCAATCAAGGGATATGCACCCACCGGTCACTCCCCTCCCTCCCTCCCTCGCCTTTTCTCACCTCTTTCTCTCCAATCTCAATTTACCTCCCAGACCCTTTAAAAATTACGCTACTGGTTCCCTAGGCCTGTGCTCCCCAAACTTTTTTGTTCCACGGCACACCTTCATGCATGCTTAAAAACATCGTGGCTCACCAAACCACCCCTAATTAATTTCACTGCGTAAATACACATTTTAAAAGAATAAACTAGCATAAAACAAGTAAAAGTCGCAATTATATTATATTGTTATGATTGGTAAAGTAATATTCAAATAATTGTATAATTTTATTGTAAATTAAGGACATACATAACTCAATGTGTGAAAATGTTATGCTCTTCGACGGAAAATTTAGTCTTTCCTTTTTGGTACAAAGAGGCTTTATGTTTGGCTCAATAATAGAAAGAGCTAAAAGAACTTCTTCATGTAGGTTCTTTAAACTTGCCCTTTTAATATTTTTAATTTGGTCCATTGAACAACAACTAGATTCGCAGAAATACGTTGTTGAATTTGGAACGTCATATCGATGGCATATTCAGATATTGAAGGATATTCGTCTTTAGCTTTTAGCCAAAATACATATAAAGGTAGCATAATAATTTTAAGTTGTATGATCGTTGTTAAAGTCTATCAATTCCTCTCGTAGTTTCAGGATATATTCCTTGGATGATAAAATTTATGCGAATTTGTTTGTTCCAAACGCTTTTGTGAAAATTAAATATCCTCAGAGTGTGCGGCACACTAGTGCCTTCCTCGCGGCACACCGGTTGGAGAGCACTGCCCTAGGCGCGGGCCCTCTTTTAGTAGGGCAGTGTCTGACCCTTTAGGGATTGGGGTCGCCGCTCTGAGTGCTGCCTCAGGGCAACTTGCTCCCTACCTTCCTTCCTCCCCTTCTCCCTCCTCCCCTCCCTAGATGATAGAAGAGACTGTCTAGTCTCAATCTCGCCGAAAAAAGACTATCTCCCTTTCCTCCTCCCTCCCTCTCATTCCCTTCTCTCCCCCCCCCTCATTCCTCCTCTCCCTCCCACCCTCTCTCTCCCTCCCACTCTCTCTTTCCCACTCTCTCTTCCTGTCTGTCACCCCTCCCTCGCTAGGCCTGCCATTTATCGGATTGATCCTTATCAACTTACTCGGCTCGAACGTGAGGCGAAACTAAAATTCTTCCGTTTTCTTAAAAATGCAGATTGCAAATTGTTTGTTGGTTGTTTTGAGGTTGTAATTGTGAAGTAGGTTTGTTTAGTTCGAAGGTCAAGTTCAACCTGTTGTGACGACTTTAGTGCCGTGTTTTGGCACCGAATTATAATATCGAGCTGGAACAGCCGAAAATGTCTTCTTTTGTTATATTTATATTTTTTGTGAAGTGCAATCTTATCATATTCTGCGTCTCAGAAAAGCTAATATTAATGCATACCATTTTTATATGCTGTACATCGCATTTGTTCTTAAAGGGAACGCCGCTGTGGTAGATACTAATTATGCCCACAAATCACATTACCACGCTTTGAAATATTTTCAAACGTTTTGCTCGCGCTTAATGAATTATGAAAAACATCGTTTTGTCGGTAAACAGGTTAAATATTTAAAATCGTTATTACAATCAAACGTATTGATTTAAGTGGATGAAAATCTTTTTGCGCTGTCATAAAAAAAATCTTAAAGCGAATTCTGGCCACTCGTAAATTAAAAATTCTCAGGTCAGTAGAAGTCTCGCATTAAATATAGGTGATAAATTTTTCGATAGATTTAAAAATGTTTATATATTTTTATCGTTCGTATATATCTTCTCCTCAGTTACTCGTATTTAGTCCGTCTGCGCCAGAAAGGTTTCCTCCACCGCTGCTTCATTTTTGCTGTTAACGTCCATATAAGTCAGCTGACCATATTTTTCGCGCTATATTTTGAGAGACTATTCTTCGAGTGAATTCAAGAGTCCGTAATTCCTAGTTAGGGTCGTTAAACTTCAACGTAATCGCGGCTCTCTTTTAATGCGCAGCAGTTTTTGGAATCGGGAGCGTGTCGCTTTAAGCGAGAGCTCGCGTTCCTTTCTGCATCGCCGTTACTTTATTGATTTATCCGGATCGGGAAGAAGCAGCAGACGAACCAGCGGACTCGACGAAAACACGGAACGGCGTAGTGAAAGTACTCCTCATCGCGTTCCTAGGCGACGTATAATTCTATTCTTTTCCCTAACGTCTTTTAGGGCGCAATGGATATTAGTACGAAAGTCTCGTAGGAAGAATGAAAGGATAGATGGCAAAGAGCATTTAAAGGAAGCTTCCCTCGATGGGAATCGCCTTTTCTCCATCGTGTGTCTCTCCATTGCCGTTACTTACCAAAAAATAATTGCCCATTTTTTAGAATTTACTTTCGGTGAATAACTATCGAAAGCGGCTTCGCTGTGATCGAAATTCGCACGCGATTATTCATAACCTTTGTTTTGACTATCGGAGATAATTGAATAAATACTTTTTCAATTTTTACTTTCTCCATAATACGCGGTATAATAGAAAGTGTTGCGTTAGTGAAACGTCGTTTAGATTTCGACGGAAATACGCTTTTTAATTGATTACGTTTTCACTTTTTTCTCGATGACGTCTGTGTGATAGGAATTTTGAAGGCAATAACTAAAAAACTAACAATCAGATCAGTACAAAACTTTATATTTAAGATTTTTATGGGTAATTCAAGGTCTGAAAAGGATTAGGCTGAAACTGATCAACTGGAAGTGGAGGTTTAATCTTGTAATTTTTCTTTTTTTCCAAATATCTCTTTTAAGACTTGTTTAAATATTTGGCATTGTCGAGGTATTTTTCTTTGCGAAAATTACCCCAAGTGCTTAAAATTTATTCACTAGTGTAATAGCCGATAATTTTTCTTGAGGACGCAGTTGTCGAGATGAATTTCTTAGTGCTATTGCGATCATATTATCTGGATAAAGTTCTAATTGTTTATTATTGTTTTGATTGCATTTGGGGCGTAGAATTACGTGCGTGGGAAGCTATATTTAAAAAATATCACTCATATTATGTGGTTGTTGTCATTCTTCCCGGGATTCCATTTCTGCTTCTCCGGATTTTTAGTCCTTATGTTTTTAACTAGAGATTCTTAGTGGTGTTCAATGTTGGGGCTTCTATCACCTGCGAACGTTTTAGGGAGCTTAGGGGAGGCTTCGACATGCGTTATAAGCACCAATGCATTGAAAGCATATTTATTTTTACAAAATTTGGATTCTCGTAAAAAGTCTTTTCAACTTGTAACTAATGTAAGTTCATTTTCAAACTGGTTCCATTTCATTGCGTCACCGCCGGGTTTCGCCAAATCGAATTTTGTTGCACCGGTCTCACGGTGGCGGAGATACGTTATTTCCGCATGTGTGTGAGCGGGATTAGATCGGGAGCAAATGCTCCTGCCCCGTGCGCTGCCCCTCCTGTCTTTCATTCGCCCTACTTTGCCCCCGCAAGTTGGACGCTTTGCTTAATCCACGACGGAATTTTTTGGTCGCTTGCCCATGGGCCGAATGGCCATCCAGGGGAACGGAATGACGGTGAAAACGCTCTTTTCCACTGGGGACGTGGAAAATTGTAATGTCGCTCTCATTTTTGCCGTCTTCGAGTGTTATATTTGTGAGAATCCGTAAAGGTTGCCATTCGATTTATCGAATTTGTTGTTTTATTTTTTTTACTGGGAAGAGAACGGAATTTGTGTTTTTCATACCGGTGCACCGGCATGAGAAACACCGCAGTTTTATCTTATGTAAGATGTTCACTTAAAGTAATTGTAATGCTTCCATTCCGACTGGACTTGTAGAATAATTGAGTGATATTTTCAAATGTGGTACATATTTGATTGAATGCGGCATTTTTACTTTCTCCGTATACGTAGTATAGAGAAAGTATTGTTTTCATGAAAAAATTCGAATTGGAGATTTCAACGGAAATACACGTTTTGAGGTCCCATGAACACGTTGTGATCGTTTTCTCGATGATGTCTGTGTGTGTCTGTATGCCCGTATGTGTGTGACAAATTTTGTGGGCGTTATAACTCAAAACTATTCATCAGATCAGCATGAAATTTTTATATGTATATATTCTTAAGATTTGAAGTAGCGGTTTACTCCAGTAAAATTTTAGTATATATTCATTAAACTCATATTCAAAACATTCCCGTTAAACTAATCTAAATCCAATAGGTACATGGTAGGAACGAAGAAACGGCGAGCAAAAGGGGGGGATGAGGGATTGGCGAGCGTCAGCGAGCAGGGAGCTTGCCCCCAAGTATATTTATATATAAAAGTTGTAGATATTATTTTTTCTACACCTTTTGTTTGAACTAAATTTTCGTATGAGGAATATTTCAAGAGATATACAATTTTCTTCGAAATTGACGGTTAATGGGCGGCTCGCGCGCGTGCTAGTGACGGCAAAGATGGATTTACAAAACAATTGAAGCGCTAGCGCTGAACCGTGTAAGTTGAACTGTTCCTATCTCCGTATTTATTTGATTTTAGTTGACAACTTACGTATGGAGAAAGTCGTGTTGGAGACATCAATTTATTTGCATTGAAAATAATCTTCTTGTGGTGTCTGAGAATGGAAATGTCTCTTCTTCTAAATTACGCGTTTTTGTTTAGCTTCGTATAAAAACGTTAATGTATCGGACATCTTTCTTTATGCACTAATTAATTTTTCTTTTCATTTTATGCCAATTATTGCATCTTTTGTTAAAAGATAGATTAGTAAGATACAGTTTCGGGTTTGCATTTGGTTTACAATGCTTTATCAACTAACATTTAAGGAATTTCAAATTTGAATAATGTTTGCAAATTTTCTGCACATTTTGTTACGTTAATCCATTGAGTAATTCAAAGACGTCTTAGGAGTTAGAGTGTGGATCATAAGAGAGAATGTGCTTTAGATTGCTACCAGTTGTCATGTGACGTGGCCTAATTTGCGTTCGTCCTTTAGACTTTGTATAATTTAAAACGCAATGCTTGCGAACATTTTCCCTACATTATCGAACCTGAGAACGTATTCTGTAATGCCGTGAACAGTAGCGCACAGTATTCTCTCAAGGGGGGGAGTCCAAAATATTTGACAAGCGCAAAAGTTGTATGCAAGTTATATCAATGTCGCGTATTGCATTATTAATTATATTTATGTTAAAAACAAACGGGCAAACCGTCTCGTATTCCTTTCTGACGGCGCCGATGAACCCAAATTTAAAATAGTATGTTTCCTCAGTGTAGAAGAATCACAAGTTTCCAAGGGGGTGGGTTCCCCAATGTGTGCGCCACTGGCCGTGAATTCTGGCTAGGACAAAATATTTGCAGTCCTCTGCTGTCATAGTATTTGACATTATCATATAGCAACGAGTACACTTTTAGAATAATGTGATCGGATGTTTGATATATTTGTTCTTTGAAATTGTATTTTCTTACAGACTTATCCCTGCACCCTGGTGCTTTACACCCTGATGCTTTTTCTCCCTCAAACTCTTTATTTTCCCCTTTCAGATCGGCCGATCGTCTGAGTCTCCGATCGACTTCGTGGTCGTGGACACCGTCCCCGGAGGCGGCGATGAGAAGTCCGGTCGCGTGATGCAGAGCACCATCTCGCGGTTCGCGTGTCGGATTCTTGCCGAGAGGAAGGACCCACGCGTCGCTCGTATCTACGCGGCCGGGTTCGACTCTTCGCGGAACATATTTCTGGGGGTGAGTGGCTCCAGCTTTATGCCGTTATTATAGGAGGTCGTTGCTACGGCCTACTTCAATCTGTACGACCCATCATCCACTTTCCTTCTGCGGTCGTATATTTGCTACGATGTTTTTCCTTTAATTACCTCTTGAAAATTTGTATGGGTATTTTAATTATTTTTACTTTTATGAGCGCAATTAACTGGTCAGATTTTGAATTTTCGAAATAGTAATTAATTTAGATGTTCTTGATATGCAAAAAAGATCAAACGTAAACATTTGGACTGGATTACCCAAAGTAGAATATGTAATTAATTGCCGTTAACTGGTTTGTCTGTACGGAACTACGAAAATCGCTACTAGAAAATCCAGTTGTTGGTTTATGCCGTGGGATATCTCGCGAATTATGGGATTTGGAATAACTTTCTTGAAGTTCCTTCCAGATCCCGATGTTCAATATACCGAACCATTTCTAAAGGTAATTTTAACGATATATTAGTTTAGGATCATATATTAAAAGTGAGGTACCGCAGAAGTCATTTTCTGTTCATTTTTCTTCGATACACGCCAAGGTATGGAGAAGCTGAGCATTTAAAATTTGCTCATTTTGAATCCAGCGATTGTATTGTGTGATATATAAAATCTTCACTTGACCGTTATTACGAAGTAATTATCGAATACTTTTAATAATATCATGAGCGTCGTGGATTTATTTATTTTTAAACTTAGCGATCTTTCACCAACCTATTGCTCGTTATGAAGTATGATACGGTTCAGCCGAAGTAGAAAAAAGGCTTTTGGAATTCCTAACAATAATATGGCAGTAAAACAGAGATTACGTTTCTACAGAGTATAATACAGAAATTCGATCATTTGTTCAATTAAGTAATTTTGTTTCGCTGAACGTCAGGGGTCTGTTCTTTGCTCTGGAATCGTTAAAAATCATTTTGATATATCTGAAGAAAGTGAAACATTTTATTTGTAGCTCGGAAATATTTTGTAATTACTTCTCGACGAACATTTATCCTCACGACATTTTAAGTAGAGCAGAAAATAAAGAGATACAACTAAGTTGTTTTCTGTCGATCTCATCTTAATATTTGCGTATTTTATGCGAAAGCCTTCATCTCTCTCTCTCATAGATTTCTCCTCACATTCTCGTTGTGAAGAGGAATGAATCCGCTTCCCTCTGTGGTGCACGTGGTCGTATCCTTGCGGTTAGACTCGCGGGCAGACGCGCACTTGGGCGGTCCGAGGTCACTGTCACCAACGAGCTTGCGAAACACACGTGTCGAGAGCGTGTTCTTTTTCGGATCCCGTTTTATTGTCCCCTTTTCGCTTCGGAGAGCAGCCTTTTTCCCTGCAATGACTCTGAATTGTCTTAGCAATACGGAACCTAAAAAACAATGACTAAATTATTCACTTCATTTCTGTTTTGGATAAAAAGATAATGCGAGCGGAAAGTAATAAAAAAGCCGGAAATTTGAAAGTGAACAATGTTGTTTACATGTCATTAGGTTAGTGCTTTTCAGGTCCTGCTCTTTGTGAAAAGTCAATGATTTTTATGTTATGTACACCCATTATTCCTCTACATGCCGTGGAATTAAAAAAAAATATTTTTGAAGCACAAAGGATTTCTGTCAATTATAAGGGACTTCAATTTTTCTCTGCCATCTCTTCCTGCACTAAGGGCATGACTAACCTTTCACTGCAAGTGTTCTATCTGGCAATAGATTGGAAAAAATCCAGCCTCACCTGTCTTTTGGTTCGTACCCTTTTAGAAATGTCTGCAAAGTGACTTTGCATTCGTCTTGAACGCTTGAAATCATTGAGGCTTCTCCTTCTTCAATGATGCTAGGTTCCAACACATTTGGAATTTCTCAAGCGTACGCATAGCCAAAGCGACACGTAGATAAGTGCCTTATTTAAATCCCTTGCAAATATGTGGCTTTCGGAGCAAGTAAGAATGATAATTTCGATAGATGGAGCGATTGTATTGTCACGGAGGCATATTGTTGATACGTTAGATGGAGAATTACGTAGGTTACGAATTAAGGAGGTTTTTTCTCTTTACAATTTGTCGGTTGGGTACTCGGCTAAAAATATAACGCAGATAATATAACATTGCAAAGCTCGAAAAGGAAGTGTTTTTCTCAAAAGAACAGAATGCGTGATAAAAATGCCGTGTGCGCTTACGAACGGGTGGAGATAAGATGTCGTTAATTCGAAAGACTTTCTAGGAAAAAGGAGCAAGCAGAAAGAAGTTACGAGGCCCTTTAAGTTCTCACTTTTCCTATTTTTTTAAAAGGACTAGTACGCCTTATAAGTTATCCCGGTAGCGTACTTTAATTGTTAATAACTATTTATCTAATAACATGTCCTATAGACCATTGCTACGTTCTGTTATAATAAATTTTATTCTAGTGATAAAATATTTAGTATCGAGAACCTTTTTTTTTTTTTGGCATCCGCGGTGTTTTCTATGAACGTAAACTGCGCGGATAGGGGGAGGGGGGGGGGGGGGGGGGAGGGAGGACCCACTGCGTGTGCATTCCATTCCTGTCTTTTAGCCTATAAATCAACGTATTATTTTTACTGGCATCTGTACTCGCTACAATTCGAAGCATTTTTGCACCGCAGTGGGTTGCGATGTCCTTGTCGTTGTTGCTAGAGGATTCGCGGAAATGATAAGTGTGGAGAAGGAGGTAGAAGGGTGAGGAGGAGGAGGGGGGCAACGGGTTCTTATCTCCCTCGCCATTAGCAAGGGGTGGAGTGGGGGAGAGGGGGAGAAAAGAGGAAGGCAAACACCTTGGCGTCTGATAGGAATAATTTATGTATGTCGTTGGGCGAGCTGGGTGAAATTTTAAGTCCCTTTTAAAGGGAGCGAGATTTGTGCGGCGTTATTTCTTAAGGGAGGAAGTTTTCGCTTCCGTTTTGGTTGCCTTTTTCGAAAATTTTTACTTTTTGTACTCTGGGAAAATGTTTCGTTAATGACTCTTGAGACGCAATCGACCGTACGGCGCGGATTAACTTGTAAATTTGTTGGGTTTCGGGGGTGCATGCAGAGGATCGTTATTTAGGAGTTGCAAATAAAATGTAGGAAAGTTAAGGGAATAAATTTACGTAATTATATCATTGTATATTTATTGCAATTCACTTTTAGTGATAACTTGTTCGATAATTTCTATTGTGAATGTTTGTAATTGGAGGCTTAACTTGTTGCAGTTCGCTACTATTCATTACGAGGAGAATAAAAACTTGGCATTATTCCGCAATAATTATTTATTATCGTGGGAATCTACCAAATTTTTATTCTTGCAGCAATGAATACTCACTCCATAGCCACGGATTGTAATATTTTGTAAATTCCACACAATATATGTTATTAAGACAGGTTTATCGAAAGTACATATATAATCAAGAAAATAAAAGTCGTTCGATCAGCTGTTTAAGTTGGAAAAAATTTGATGAAATTACTTTTCTCACCCAATTATGGCTACATCTCAGTGATATCGGTCTTAATCAAGTGTATTATGTGAGCAAATTTACGAAGTTTTTATAGGGTTAATATGAATAGGCATGCTGAAGTAAGATGTCTCTAGGTAACGCCTATTCCGTTTTTATCGCTACAATTATCTGCGAGATCGAGTAAAACTAGTCTCTCTCTCTCTCTCTTCATTCGTCTCTCACCAACCCCCTCTCTCTTCTGCCCCACAGGAGAAGGCGACCAAGTGGCAGTCCAACCGTGGAATGGACGGCCTCACTACGAACGGCGTCCTCATCATGCACCCTCGCGGGGCCTTCAGCGGTGCGGACCCGCCCACGACGCCTCCGCCGCCCCTGCTGCCCGCCCCCGAAGATCTCGACGTCGCCGCCGCTTCCTCGGAAGGTACGGAGACGGAAGAAGGGACGCCGGCCACCGAGATGGAGGAATCCTTCCAGCCGGAGGGCACCCAACCCGTCGAAATGGAGGAGTGCGGGTCCTCTCCGCCGAGGACGGCGCAGCAGCAGCCGGCGCCGCCACCGCCCCCGAGGAGGAACAACGTGCCCGTGTGGAGGGAAGTGTCCGTCGGAGGAGGCGTTTTCACGCTCAGGGAGTCGAGGTCGGCGCAGCAGAAAGGTCACATGGTGAGTGGTGGATTCCGATGGGGGAGGGAAGAAAGGGGAGGGAGAAAGGGTCCATCGGAAAGGAAAACGGGGACCGGTCGAAAAAGGCTTTCACTTAATAGGAATAGTTATGAAATTCTCCATGATGAGTATTGTAATTTTTATCCGAAAATCAGCACGATGTTGTCCAGATTCGGAACGTGTTACACTTTGTTTAATCAACGTCCAAATAACCAAATTCGCGGCCCAATCGAACTTGGCTACCTTTGACGAAATTAATATTCGTGTATTTAATCTCGATTAATTAGGGACGAGCCAAAAGTCTGAGTGCTTTGAGATCGGTGGTTATCGGGATTCCGCCATGGTATATAAATGACAGTTTACCTGGAGTAAAACCATGCGTTCACTCAGAGGGCTCTATAGAGTCGTAGCGAGCGCGTATCGGTTTGTACGCGCGGCCATCGCTCCAGCGGCTCTTCTCTCGAGTGGTAGCGAGAGGGAATGCGAAGGGACAGAAGTCGGTTTCCATGCAGGCAGATCCTCCTCCCTACGCCATCATAAAAGAGGGGAAGCAGGAATGGTCGCCTCGGGTGGTTTTAATTACTACCTCTCTTTCACGAAATGAGAGGGGGGGGGCGAAGGAAGGACCACGTCTCTGGGAGGGCTAGGGAGGCTCATTCCCCCATCATCCCTCGTCCCCCCCCCCCTTCCCTCCCCCTCTCGCTCGCTCTCTATCTCTCTCCTTTGTCTGCGACTCGTCTCGCCGGCGTGTTATAGCATTTGGTTCGAGGTAAGGGTGGCATGTGCCTATCTGCTTAGTGTTGACAGCGGAAGGTTTTAGGATGGCAGTGGTTGTACCAGCCGCGGAGGGGGCGGATCGATTGAGGGCATGCGAGGGCGTCTTGATTGCTGCGTACGTGCTGCTCTTAATGGGATTCCTCTTTCTCTATCCTCCCCATTCTCCCTCTTTTGGAAATGTGAGAGCGAGTAAAAAATGGAATATTCATTCGGGGTCTTCCGTGCTGGCTTTAATGAATACGTTAGGATACGAAGATTTATTTTAGATTTTGTATATCTGTTATTTCGAATTCTTGCTTTTTGATTCCTTGTGGCTTCATTTTACTCTTTTATTACGAAAACTGTTGCTATCTGCCTTTAGAATTTCTAGGCACAAATGTTTATTTTTAAATTTATACTCGTCCGGCATTATAAACATGTCATTTTTCTACATCGATTTCAATTTTTTCGATGAACTCGTCGTCTTTCATATTTCTAACGGTTCTTAAATCTCGTGTCCATTACCTAATTTCAGATCGAATCGTAGATTCATGCAGAAAAATGTTCGTTAATTCATTTTTTGTTGAAAGTTTGTTTAAAATATTTGCAGCAGAATTGTTAATTCGGATTCCGGTGATAAAGTGAGCATTTAACGATCTCAGGATCACGCGGAAACACAAATTTAAGAGAAATCGCGTATCATAATGATATCTCTTATATCGCGGGCATGCGTTTACAGGTACAGGCGAATGGAAAAGCGCAGATTGCGATGCCGCGGAAGAATTCGAATCCGTGGTTAGAATTCACGTGCACGAGGAAATAACGATTGTTTACCACGTGATAGACCAAAAAACACAAATCGATGATATTCGTCAAAGAAAAGCTTATTTACGTGGTAATTTATTGGACTGAGTCGTAGGTTATGCAATAAAGATCCCGGAAAAGCGCTCTATTCTCGATGGCATCTGTAGTTAAGGAAGACTTCCGAATCTCTTTCGTTTTTATGCGCCTTCACTTCGGGCGTGGCCTCGTGCTTTGTCCAACTCGAAATCAAAATTCTCGTATTCGTTGAAAAATTTTACCATTCTTTTTTATGCTTCCCTTACTTCAATTATTATTTCCGGGCCGGCGTGAGTGTATTTCTCCAAAAGTACATTTCGAAGGCGTTCGACACGATGTGTGGAACGATTGGGAAGCAAAATTATACCATATTGTCCAACCATTCTCGAATAAGTCGTGTATGTTTAATTTAAGTGCTCTCGGAAAGGTCTTGATTGCCCTTTTTCGTTTCATCCACCCCCCCCCATGCGTCCTGATCCGAGCATAATTTATTTTCTTAGCATTCATCTGCAGGTTGCTGTTTGGAGGTCAACTTAATCGGGTGTCCATTGTTCGAGAAGCGAACGTCAGGCCTCTCTCTCCCTCCCTCCCTCCCTCCCTCCATCCACTTTTCCCCAGAATTTTACGGTTAAGGAGTTCTTAATTTTGAAACGTCCATTTCGCCGTAGTCTCCAAACCCCACTTTTTTGTAATTATCTCCATATAATGTTCATATTTTCCAGTCGGATACAAAAAGTTAACTCGTGTACAAATAAGAAACCTCGCCCCCGTAGACTGCGTAGTTTTCACAAACATATTCGAATGATGCTTCCGTTTTGCAAGTTACTTGTGTAAAAGTGGAAAAAGCAAAGAATCGAGATATGTACAGATTGTGCTCTAGAGCAGTGTTTCTCAACGTTTAATAGACCAGGGAGCACCTAGAGAGGTATTCATTAACTTAGGGGGAGCACTAGAACAAACTTTTCAGTGAAACATTTGTTGCCTCCCACCTGGAACGTCTATCATGTCAGTATAAAAACTATCTAGGAAAAAAATAAATGAATGAACTAAGAAAATCGAAGTGAAATTAGAGACGCGCACATATTATATATTGTTTATTTAATTTTTAAAACAAATCTCGACAGAATGATGGAGGATGCAAACCTTGCGGAGCACCTACCTAATGGTTACGGAGCACCGGTTGAGAAACGCTGCTCTAATGTGCTCTACTTAAATCACATTCAAAGCTGAACCGCTTAAAACTATTCCTACATGTGATATTAGAAATGTATTTTAAGCAGATTTCGGTTATTCTAAGTTAAATATTTCCTGGGCGGTTTTTCTGTTACAGCTAAACTTCAAATAGTGTTCGGGATAAATTGACGTCTTTTTACCGCCAATTTTTATTTCCACGTGCGTCGACATAAGGTATTTACAACAACCACTAAATAAAAATACCAATTGTTTGACTTTTATAAACTTTCGGCATTGATATTCATACAAAAAATTCTTGGCGGCGCTTTGAAAATTAGAACGTCACTCATCACCGCACAGCGTTCCATGCGGTTTATTGGATTATAATTTTTATTTGTTCCTCCGTAATATCGCCAACTTTGCCTGAAATAATTTATTGTACAGCAAACTTTTGTTATCACTATCTTAATTTTTAGGTTTTTTATTATTATATCCCTTGGCGGTCTAAAATCCAGAGGAGAAACGTTCCCTTTAACTTGGTTATTCTTTGTCACGTTCTATCCACGAAGAACCGTAAGACCTGGCCAGAGTGAACGACCTCGCATATAATACGAAATGCCGACGTTATTTGTACCGTGTTTGTGGAAATACCTTGCGAGCGAACATAGAGAAGCCACATAATATTCTGAAGGTTCACATTCCCAGCAAATGTATGTGCAAAAACAAACGCTCTAATCTTGCTTCACGAAGGAATGGTTTGTGTCGTTGATTTGGTCGCATACGATGAAAAACAGTTACATTGGAACCAGTAGGGACCTTAGGATTCATTTCCTCTTCATGTAATGCCGTTTAGCATATTTATCCCAAACGAATTTCCTCCACCCAAGTATTTTAAGTTTTATAATATAGTTAATTTTAGAGTCATATGCTTAAAATAATTGACTGAAATAAAAAATGTCTTGCCATAAAAAGATTTAATAGCATTTTACGAATGGGATAGTCACGGGTTGATAATGGCGGGCGTGAGAGAAGCAGCGCTTATCGCGTGCACCTTCTAATCACTCGCAACGATGGAGATTCCGCCGTTCTCAAGTGCGAGTAGGTTTCCAAGAGAATGCATCTGCGATGGGAGGCGCGTCTAACGAGACATCTCGACTGCGCCCGAAGAAAGTTAGCCTGCGCAAGCCGTGCTTTCTTCGTTTTAAACAGCTATGGTGGGGAAGGAGACGCGTGCCGTGTTTTCATGGCTTCCGCGCGATCTTAGTCGGCTCCTAATCCGCTTACCCTTGAGAAATCCTTTTATATGTACTTCTACTGGGTGGTCGCGGTGCACGACGGGTTTTCCGATCTATCCGCGGCGAATTTAATCCTGGTGTTTAACGACGTCTACCAAGTACCTCATCGTGCTTTTAATTAGTGATGTACCGGGTACAAAATGATACCGGGTACCTGGTAACCGGGGAAGTAAAGAAAAATCACCCGGCCGGTTAGCGCTATGTTTTTTTTTGTGCTTTTTCCAAATTTTCACAAATTTGACGCCTTTCTCGATTTCACTCTAATAATACCATACTAAGTGCCGTGAACCCTTTGATAGCACAGATGGCCTATCCACTGTTTACGCTAGTTTAGTGGTCCTCAAGGGGTTCCCCCAAAGCGATGCGGGAATCATATACGAATAGCAGAGGAATAAACTCCTTCCGCGAAATGCGGAAAAACTACTGTTTATTCATCATAATCTCCCATTGTTGAAATTTAATTATTAAAATTTTGACCACTTTTATTTTATTCCTTACTTAAGAAGATTTTATAAAGTTTATAAATTTTTTCAAGCTGATACTGTTAACCAGTCGTCAAGTATAATTATGCATATTATGCAAAATGTTATTTCATGGTTAAATTTAACTTTTGTTAGTGTAATTTGTTTTTTAAAAGTTTATTAAAATTAATATATCGTGTCTCTCAATGTTTCTTGTAGGCTTAATAGTGAAAGTGAAATATTAAGTTCCATTTAATTTGTTTTTATTGTTATCCTGTTTTGCTCATGAGAGACCGAGTACCCGGCACCGGGTAATTTCCGGGTACTGAAAATATGGCCGGGTATGCCGGGTACCGGGGAATTTCCGGGTACCCGGTACATCACTACTTTTAATGCTCGTCGTGTTATCATTTTCTCGGACGCATGAAACGTATTTCTAATGAAAATTTTCTGAAAAGGAAATTCTTGCGCGACCTGATGCTGATTTCGGTCCTAAACACAATTTCCACGTTGTTAAACGTTTATTGAAAGGTGTTTTCTTAATAGGAAGAGTCTTATTCAAATTGCGAATTAAATTTTTGTGGTTTCCGATTGCCCTTCGCCGAGGGAGACGAATCAGTTCTAACTTCATGAGTGCGTTTTGTATGAAGAAGCCATAATTAACAGTGAATTTCAAATAGAAGGAATGGGATCATCAGGAGGAAAGCCTTAATCTCCCCTTCCCTGATTAATCTAATATATAAAGGAGAATGTTTGTATGTTTATGTGTTTGTATGTTTGTACCTTAATATCTCAAGAATACAAAGTCCAAAATACTTTCAAACTTTGCACATGCTTGTATGTCATCCCTGAGAAGGTTTTAGGCAAAAAAATCTCAAAAAGACCCGGGTTCGATCCCAGAGGATAACTTTGTATTTCCCACAAGATAACACGTAAAAATAAAAAAATTGACGTGCAGGGTTTTATTTTTTTGCCAAATTAAATCAGAAATAATTGACCTGCGAACTTCGTATTTGTACTATAGTAAAGAAAAATCTATAAGGTTTCTTATTCTGTTCGTCTTTTTCCGGTAGAAATTCGATATTTCTCATTAAAAACGCAAATTTATATTACATATTGCCATTTTTATTACGACTACCATGGCCACCGATATTGTTGTCTCTTTCCTTTTTAACCAAACAAATTTTGTTTATTTTGACAGCCGAATCTTTTTACTTTCTCCATACGTAGTAATAGGAAAGTATTGTGTTCATGAAAAAAATCTACTTCGAGATTTCAACGGAAATACACGTTTTGAGGTCCCTAGAACACGTTTAGACTATTTTCGGAATGATGTCTGTGTGTGCGTGTGGGTATGTTATTGTGGGCGCTGTAACTCAAAAAGTACTTGCCATATCGTTACCAAACTTCATATATAACACTTTAGCATGAGCACAAAGAACTGATTAGTTTTTTGGACAGTATCGGTTAACCGGAAGTCGAGGTTTATTCGAAACCCGATTCGGTTTTTGCGATATGTCTTCGTTAAAACATTATTACTGTATATACAATTCTATACAAAAGTTATAGAGAATGTAATTTCCTACAAATTTCATTTGAAACAATTTTCTATTGTAGTTATTGTTTAGGAGTTATTTATAAATAACCGGTTTTTCGGTTTTCTCCTTAAAAACATCGTTATTGGTAATCTTCCTGAGGACCAAAGTTGTAGAGAATAATATTTCTTCCAAGTTTTGTTTGAAACAAATTTTCGTAGAACCATCCATTTCGGAGATATTTTGCTTTTTACTTTCTCCATACGAAGTAATGGGAAAGTATTGTGATCATGAAAACAATCGACTTCGAGATTTCAATGGAAATACACGTTTGAGGTCCCTAGAACACGTTTAGGCTATTGATGTCTGTGTATGTGTGCGTGTGTGTATGTGATTGTGGGCGCTGTAACTCAAAAAGTACTTGCTATATCGTTACCAAATTTCATATGTAACACTTTAGCATGAGCACAAAGAACTGATTAGTTTTTGGACAATAATGGTTAACCGGAAGTCGAGGTTTATTCGAAACCCGATTCGGTTTTTGCGATATTTCTCCGTTAAAACATCATTATTATATATAAAATTCTATATAAGGGTTATAGAGAATGTAATTTCCTACAACTTTCATTTGAAACAATTTTCCATAGCAGTTATTGTTTAGGAATTATTTATAAATAATCGGGATTTTTCGATTTCCGTCAAATATCTCCTTAAAAACTTCGTATTTGGTAATCTTCGTGAGGACCAAAGTTGTAGAGAATAATATTTCTTCCAAGTTTTGTTTGAAATAAATTTTCGGAGAACCATCCATTTCGGAGATATTTTGCTTTATCTTAATTCCAGTATACAGCGCCAGAACCATGTAGCGGTGAATTCTGTAAACATATTCAAAATATACGTAATTTACGACAATAAGGACGACTGTATTCTTTTACGATACGAAATAATAATTTTGCCTCATAATGCTATTCATATTAATTTAAATATCTATACCCCAAATATGGAGAAAGTCATGTGTTGGACACATCAGATTTTTTTGTATTGGGATAGTTTAGAATAACTCATGGTAAGGAGTAATTTGATGAGGATAACGATTTAAGAGTCTCATAATTGCATTATAATAAACTGTTCATTATGTACAGCAGATTAGTAAAACGAATAATAATTTTAATTTTTTAATATCGATTTCAATAGCTTTTTAAACAGTTTTGAAATAGTCTGCTAAAATTAATACGATAATCATATTTTAATCAAATGATATATTTGTTAGTTTATTACATCTATTTGTAAACTCATGAAATTTAATTCTCATTCCATTCTTATTTCTGTTAGGATTTTAGCTGAGTGAGAGGGGGGGAGGGAGCACAAGTTTATTGTGAGAAAAGTTTCAACATTTTAAGTTATATCTATATAAATAAAATTGTAACCTGTTTGTACATTTGTTTTTTTGTCGGGGTTTTACTTTTTGTGTGTGTTTTGCATCACAAGAAGACCTTTGAACCGGTTTGCAGAATTGTTGTCTGTCTATTTGTTTGTTTGTTACCGCATCACGCAAAAACGGCTGGTCGAATTTTTATGAAACTTGCAGCGTATCTTTAGACTGGTCCAACTTAAAATATAGGCTATGTGGTGTATCTCAAAAAAAAGTTTGTGGGGGTTTGGGGGGAGGGGCATCGATTTGGTTTTTCGACGATAACTCTCGAGTAAATTAACTTAGGAAGTTCAAATTTGATATATTTCACTTTCAACATAAGTATAACATCAATTTCCTATATATTTATGAAAGTTTGTTTGTTTGTGCATATATTATACATTTCCACACCGTTAAAGCTAGAATAATCAAACTTTTAACAAATACTTTCTTCACAAATAGGAAGGTCGTAGGCTTCCTTTTAATCCAAAATGTTTTATATTAATTGTACAAAAAGCAAAATTACTTTGTATGCTAATGCATTGCCATCTAGAGATGGGTCAGAAAGAACGGGACAGTTCTTTTCGAACTGTTCTCATGCCTAAACTGTTCAGTAAAATAACTGTTCTCATGAACTTCCTGTTCTCAAAGAACATGTAACTCTACATCTTATAGACAGTGAGAAAGGTGGGAAACGACTACTTCCTTATCCGTAATTGGACGGCGGGGACTGATTAAACAACGCGTATTTTCCCAAGTCCTACTATTGATTTGAATCAAATTTGGTACGATTGTGGAGGGCTCCCAGAAATAATTCATACGTGGTTTTTGTGTCTCTCTGCCCGTTTTATGCAAAACGGCGGCCGAATGAATTCTTAAATACCATTAATCATCTAGTATTGAACCAAATTTCCCCGGGCAACGCCGGGTATTTCTGCTAGTCTTATTATATTTTCATAATAATTAAAGAAGGTCGGATACTACGGCGAGATGGATTAATTAAAACATAAATACTCCTTAACCGTACAACGGTTAAGGAGTATTTATGTTTTAATTTAATTTATATTTTCATAAGTAAAAAATATACAAGAAGCTAACAGGTGTTTTGTAAGGCAGCGCAAACGCGCCTTTATTTGGACCATATTGGTCCTTAGGTGTCACGTTAGTTTTTAGCGCAGTTATTAAACATTCAGAGAAGTTATTATGTATGAAAAGGATGAACTGACCTAAAATTTTGTGGTTGGAATGCTATGCTGTCATTATTCTTCCATGATGTGATATATTAACAGTAAAGTGTTTTTATTGGATTTTTACTGGAATTAGAATGGGAGAGATTATTTTCGTTAGTTTTCTTAGAGCTGTTTATTGTTAATGCCGGTCAATTGTCGTTTGGTAGGTTGTTTAGGGCAGTGGTGCACAAATTTTTCGGGCCGCCTCCCCTTTTGATCCACGTAGACATGGCACCCCCCCCCCCCCCATTTTGTTGGCATTACATACAAAAAATAATCTCACATTAGCTCAATAACACGACATAACTGGCTTTTTAGTATACGCAAGGGAAGAAAATTTAACACTTCAGAACAAATGACGCACTGGCGTCTTTGCTCTTTCTTAAGCAAAGTCCACGAAAATCCAAATTTGGTAAATTCTTCTTTGTATTTTCTTATTTTACGACTTGAAGATGCTTTTTATTTACTTGTACATAGAGTTGTCTCGTCAAATACTTCTTTTTCATGTTCCTTCTGTATTTTATTTACAGCAGCATATTCATCAGATGAGCACGCAGCAGCACCACCACCACGTTTTTCACCACCCTTACTAATCCACTTATCCATATTCAGGGGAAAATAATAATATTAGAAGAAATCTATCAAGCGATTGAAGAATACGAACAAATGAAAATACACTCGACTTCTTCTCACGAAAGAATATTTGTGACTGAGGCCAAACGTTTCCAAGGCTCATGAAGCCGACAAGAAATTTTACATTTAATGGCGCAAGGGTTATAGCAGGGGTTCTTAACTGGGGGTGCTCGCACCCCCAGGTGGTGCGGGAAGATGGTCCAGGGGTGCGGGAAGTGGGTCCAGGGTGTGCGGTGGGAACATCTTGCAATTTGACTTATTTATTTATTTAGATAACATTTTGAACCACCAGCTGCCGTCCTAGTGTGTATTCATGCGTCCACGTTTCTTATTAGATATATAAGCGAGATGCTGAAGAACATTCGTTTCCTTGAAATAACACTATTCGAGGTCTGTTTACAAAACGATTTAAACTGCCGTGCTCAGACATATTGTCGCTATATTTTTCCGCCTTCCATTACGGTTATAACAAAGTCTCTCTCTGTCCTACTTTTCGTGAGGAGGCTGAGATAGTCCGCTACAGAGAGGTTATTTTGAAGTTCAAGATTAAATTTAATTAAAAATTGTTTAAAAAGAAACAATCTTGAAAACTATTATGAAATTATTGGATAGGATTCCATTGTAATAAAATGCCCAATCGTCGCCTCACCTTTATTACAGTCTTATTGTGTCTTTAATTGAGGAAAGGTTGAGTTTAAAATGTAGTTTGTAATAATTATATTTGATTTTAAATACTATACGTTTAATAATTCGTTAAAATTTTAAAAAACTAAAATTAATAACCATTGAAAAAATTATGGTGGGGTGCGGGATTACCATGGATCGCTGTGGGGGTGCGGGGCCCACAAAAGGTTAAGGACCCCTGGGTTATAGGTTTTTAGGTCTAGCATCCAAGGTCCTGGAACGTAACCTCATTTTTACCTTTATACCAATATCACGCGGAATCGCCGGAACGAAACCCCCGCGTTCTGCGGGGGTCAGTTGTACTTAGTTCTGTAGCTCTACAAAGAATCTATAAATGCCAGAAAGTAACATTGATACATTGCGTTAGATTTACCATCATTGGTCCCGAATACATTCACGTAAAATCAGATAGCGTGCGCCAAGCCGGGTAAACTCGCGTCCCTCTTTTAAAATAGAAACAGCGATTCGCGGCCCCCGTCAAATCGTTCGCGATCCCCAGAAGGGGCGCGCCCCCCAGTTTGCGTACCACTGGCTTAAGAGTAGAGAAGGTTCGCAGTGGATAGGGTGTGACCCTCCCCGCGCCTCCCTTTCGCTCGCTCTTCTCATTTGGATATTCATAGAGGCGGATTCACTTATCGGCCGCAGGTATCTTGAACAATAATTGTTGACCCTTTTCGATTAGGTATATATATATATCAAATTTATTCACGATAGGTACATACATTGCGTCGATCAGGTCTACTGAAAATTTAGAATGATGAACCCAGTACAGTAGAACTCCGTTTATTAGAACTAATTGGGACCAAGGGTGGTTCGGATAATAAAAAAATCGGATGATTGGAAAAAGTAAAAAAATGTGTGAAGTAGAAGAGTACGTGTATTTTGAACGCTTATTTTAAAATACACTTTATAACGCATTAGTCAGTAGAAATACAGAAATTTATTTTAGCGGTCAACAAAAATATATAAGAATGTGCATAAAATGTAATTTATTTAAGACGAGAATTGAGCGATTGATAGCTGTTTTGCGGAAGACTTCATTTTTTCTCCACAAAATCTCGCAATTTTTAAACAGGACAGTTGGACTGAATCACACTTCAGGGGAATAGTAGCAAAACGGTTAGCGGGTTGTCTTCAAACGGCCGACTAAGTTCCTTTCTGCCAAGTCTCGTTTAACAGGGATCTATGAATTCTCAGCAGGACGTATCCACAAAACCGTCCCCCCAAGTATCGAGATGCCCATGAAAAATCCTGCAGATATTCTCCCACGTTCGTGTTTCACCGATTTTTTATCAGGCTCATAGTTCTTGAGTTATGACTTTTTTAACATATTTACTTTACGACGTAATGTTAAATATATTAGAAGTCTGAGTCTTCCTTTAGGGGGCGTGGTTTCGCAAGTATGATTTTGGTTTTCAAGGTAGTATCACAAATCGTACTGCTTATTCAAACTAAAGTCAACTTTGAAAGAAGAAAAAAAAGCCAAGTTTACAAGGGGAAGATTGCCGACAATGTGTTAAATAAATTCGAGTCGGATAATTGGTCGTTCGGTTAATCGGTGTTCGGTTAATCGGTGTTCGGTTAATCGGAGTTCTACTGTATAGCATTCATTAACTTCAAATGCTGCTTTGGCGCCTCAAATACCATTTAAATTCGTGGATGTTTATGGGCTATTGTTTTTAACAGATTTTTCCTTGTCTAATAAAGGCACACTTTTCTCTATTTCCTGTTCCTTAGGTGGAAGGAGAAAGTAACATACTTATGGACGGCACTTTGATTGACCTCTGTGGGGCCACGCTTCTCTGGCGGTCTGCTGAAGGACTGGCGAAATCTCCGGTAAGATACGCTTTTACTACGCTTGTTTGTTTTTGCAACGCATCTTTGAATTCTAATACCTCGCTTGAAAACACTCAAAATATGACTGGCGGTATCACTAATTGTAAGAGCATCGTCGCGAAAAAGATTTTAATTGATTGACACCGCACATTATATCCGACGAAAGTCGGAAATCCTTTTTCAAAGTCATCAGATCTTCACCACTATATTTTACTAAGTTTGTCTGTTCCTTTATGCACGCCCTCATTTCTCATCCGATTCCAACCAAATTTGATACGATTATAGGGTACAGCAAAAGGAATGCCTGCGCGGGATTTCGTTTCCATATGCATTTCACTCAAAATGGCGGCCGATTTAAACATTAAACTACGCGTATTTTGTCGAATCCTGCTATTGATTTGAATCAAATTTGGTGATTGTGGAGGGCTCCCAGGAATAATTCATAAGCGATTTTTTTCTCAATTTCCCCGGGCAACGCCGGATATTTTTTCAAGTACATACTATATATAAAGGCATACAGAATGCAAAATCGTGCAAGTAATAATATGTCGTTCGCCATCTTTTGAGGATACGGTAAGTGGGAAAATATATCTCTGCGGAGCAGACTCATCCGTAGATTGCTTTTATTCATAAAAGCGTGAATTGATCCCACCATTTCAATTATACGTTTGTTTTCCTCTTAAAGTTCAATATTTCAGTTACTCAGCTTTAGATTTTCGTAGTCCGCTGTTTTCCGGTTATTTTTAATAGTAGTTTTATGAACGATCATTGAGTGTGGTTCCATGTTGCATTTCTTTTTGCAGTGCTACAATTTCATTAAAAATAAAGCAAACACGTTTTTCTCAACACACGGAACAGCAATGTTGCTCCATGCGCTACTGTAACTCTTAAAGCATTTTCTAATTTTCTGCTTATTGTTAGTTGAAGAATATGCTATGTCATTATACTTGGTATCCCTAATATATATTTCATTCTAACCGTAGAATATTTTCAAATTCAGATTTTCATTGAAATTGCTGTGTAAAAGTTTTATAATGTTTGGTATTGCCGCGATGCGCTTAGACACATAATCGTAGGATGATTGAACCGTCTGTGAAGTCTTTTGTTCATAACCTTGAGGACCGCAAATCAACATAATAGCAGCGTCAGAAAAATATTTCTTCGCACACGTTCGATAGTGTTTACTTCCTGGTGGGCCAGTTCTGGATGGCGAAAGAGCCACTTGCCTGCACAAACACACACACACACACACACACACACACACTGGTGCTACACAAGGACGGAAGATAAAAGAGGGAATAGTTTGGTCACGTTGGAAGAGCTTCAGAGTTGGGTGTTTGGCCGCGACACTTTTGAACACTGACTGCACTTACTAGGTGATCGGAGTTGGTTGCAATGGCTCCTTTCTGTTACTACTCGGAACTTCGCCTCGCTATAGGCCGGACAGCCGTTGTTTTAAGGGGAATCGTTTGTATTCATATTAATTTTAATCATTGGACGCGTAAAACAAATTTTGGTTTTATCTATCTGCTATAATTTTTTATTAAACTCTGATTACTCTATAGATAGAATTAAAAACAGTCTCGCCTCAATTTTCGTCAATGATTAGCAATCATATTAAATGCGGATGAATTAATATTTTCCAATTCAGCCATGTTCTATTAATATGTATGGTAATTACGCCAATATAATGGATCGAGACGTTGTTGTTGTGCGTTGCTAAGCGGACTTTTTTTCCGAAGCTTCGATGGCCGAGCATGCGCAGTCGTTCGTTATCGAACTGCAGTGGAATATCAAAACAGCAGACGTTGAAACGCCGTGTACTCCTTTCGCCAAGTGTGTTTTGAATTTGCTGCAATTCTCTCACTTTGTTTATAAAACATAACAATACTTAGTAACGTTTAGATTGATTTACCTTCTGTAATCTTTATTTATTTTGCTTTGGTTCTACGATTAAAGCAGTACGAGGATAAATCATTTATTGCTTTGTTATAAATGTTTCCATTTATGTACATTTGAAATTTATTGCTTATTTTTTTACGTTATCAAAGCATAATATGAACTTTGTTGCTTATTTTTTCTTCCGACCGTCAGTTGGGAAGAATGCAGCATTTTGTTTATTTCATAGTCATTGGCCTTGGGCTCGATAGCATCGAAATTTAAAGTGACGTAGAATTCATAAAAATTCTATTAACAGAAAATGTGAAATGAATCTCCACGTATTGTTTTCTTCTTATTAACTTTTATTTTTACCTCATACGTTCTGCATTTGGCACGTTAAACTATTGGAATTTTCCAGTGGCTTTGTCTGGTGCAATGGTGGCAAAAGCAACCATGGGTGTAGCAAGACTTATTTAGAATTTGCGTTCTTGTCGTTGGGTTTTATAACCGATTTAGATGGAAATGCGTTGTATCGTATTGAATTATAGTTTCCTGTGCAATATAACTGCGACAGGGAGGAGTATTAGCGGTAAATTATTTCCTTTTGTTTGTTACTAAGGGACCGCGAAGCTCTTTTAAATACCTTCGAAACGGGAGTTATTTGGGATAGGTTGGAAGATTTGTCGTGGATTGTTTTTTGCGCCTGGCGCATCGCCTGCGTTTCCAACGATTGGTGCTTGGGGAATCCAGGGCAGATCAGCTGGCTCGAGGGGAGGGAAAGGGCGTGAGGGAGGCGCGGCCATGGAGGAGGGGCGAAGAGGGAGCGCTGTCAGCGTTCTCATATGGGGTGCAGATGTATTTAAATTGTTATTTCCTATTCGGCCTCCTTGTTTTACTCGATTTCTCCTTGAGAACTTTATATTAAATGCACGCAATCGGAATAAATCAGAAAATGTTGCCGTTAGGTTTTTGATTAACCTATTTTTTCATGAATTTTCGGTTCTTCTTCATACCTCAAATGCAATCGGAGGAAATTCGGGCCTCTGATTTTGTGGGTTGTCCATTTAGTCTTTGAACTCACGATGTGAAATATTTTGAAAAATGTTGTTGGAATGGAATGCTGCTGACAATACTAGTTATACATTAATTATTTGGCACACCGTTTAAATTAATATTTGTAGTATCTTGAAACCTTAGAGGAGTTATTTCTTCATCTTTCCTCGGCGCCTCACTTCTTCGCAATGGCGATCCAAGTCATCGCTCATTCAGATTTTATTTATTTTACTTGTATATTCTAACGAGGATAAATATTGAAATATTCCTATCGACGATGCATAACATTTTTTCCGGCATATGCCGTATAAAGACCTGATTTGTCATTTTTTAAGTAATCCAATTTAAATTTGTCGTTTCCAAACCAAAAGAAAATTTATAGGAATTGCGTGATCGTGATGTTCTAGTACAGGCATGTCAAACTGGCGGCCCGAGGGCCGACTGCGGCCATTTCTCTGTCCCACTTCGGCCCGAACGCTAATTTTTTTCTCAACCAAGTTGTTCGAGATTCTGTATAAATACTTTATTTTTGTGAAAAGGAGAAAAGATTTTTTCTTAGCTGTTGAGATATAACAAGGCAATTTTTAAATCATTGTTTTTAATATCAAAACAAGTAACCAATCTTCTAGGTAAAGTCCATTTAGCCAATTCTGGCCCTCATTAAACATGTGTAATCCTAATACGGCCCTTCTATAACATCTATCACTTCAGTGCGGTCCTGATGGCCCTTTGAGTTTGACATGCCTGGTCTAGTATAAACTAGGGTTGATTTTCTTAGAATTTCTTTTTTATATTTTAATCCTTTTTATCTTTTTACGTTAATTTATTTACGAGCCGTAAAAATCTGTCCTCGTTCTGTAATTCATTCGTATTTTTCCAACAAAATCGAATCTGACGGGTGGCGTCCGAAGCTGTGTAAGGCGTGCCTTTGAAAGTATTCCCTACTTCCAAGATCCCATAAAGAAAATATGGTTGTCTCAAAGGATTAGCTTATTTATTTATACATCCAGATTCCAAGATAATGTTTAGTTTCACCGTAAATCAAAAACTTTTTATAAAAATATTTGAGGCCCTTCAACATTTGAAGGAGGCACCATTTAACCACTTGGCTTAATATCTGCGAAAAAAGCCATAAAAAGCCTGCATATTTACGATCCGCAATAGAAAAAGATGCATTTTTCTGGATCAACCTCACATTTTTAAGCGGGGGCCTTTTTTAAAACTGACAGCTTTTATTTTCGTCGAATATATGCGATTGGATTTTTAACGATTTTCAAATAATTTTCAGGTTAGAGGATATCTTTAAAGTTAGGATTCGTTTTTATTTTATTTTATCATGAAAATGGGTCGAAATGGAAGATCGCCGTTTGCAATTGCAAAAGCATAGCTCGACTGCTCGAAAAGAAGTTTACTAATGGGAGTAATGAGCGTTGCAGTGCCATGGGTTAAATAATTAAGCTAATTAAATGTTTATCGCTCGCTATTTTTGGCATTATAATTTGTTTATGGCGGAACTCGGCAATGATACATGATTATGTAGTTGTAATTAATACCTTAATTTTCTGTGCGTTTCCAATGAATGTGTTGTCTCGAAGAATTGACATTATCTAAACCATTAATATAAAATTTTAAGGTTAGATTTTTTTATTAAAAATTTTTCATAGCTCGATCTTAAATAATGAAGTCTTCGTTCGAGTCCTTTTCCCGTGCTTGCGACTTTTAAATAGGTACGAGCGAAGCGTGCTCTGGAAAAGATCGTCACATTCGATAAGAGAAAATCTCTCTCTCTCTCGAGTCTCAGCTATTTGTTTACTCATAGCTCTAAATATCCTCATCAGTGATGCAGTGCTCCTTATTTTAATTTCCCAAAGAGTGGCAATAAGCTTGCTTTAAAAGACGCAGTTCAACCTGCATGTCATTCGCCTAACGAACAAGCGTCATTTTCTCGACAGCAAAATTTCTGCGTGTATCTTTAAGGCACGTTTTCTTCTACCGTATCAGTTATCGAACGTGTTTGATTCTCTAAGTTCGAAATCTTTGACCCCCGACTGTCACTAGTTGCTTTAGCGGTCTCGCCCCTTCCATTCTCCCAATCCACCTCCGATCACTTAACGCGGAGGCCATCGAGGCATGCCTTTCGGAAAGAAAACGCTTTTATTATTTCCGTTGCCGTTTGTGTAATGTTTTCCATAGCAAAAGCGTCAATTCCATTTCCCCCCCTTTCGCCTCGTGTCGCGAGGGCCCTCTTTAGTCGCGTGCAGAGGGACTCAAGAGGGCGGGGGCCGACCGTGCGAGGGCGGGGGCGTACCAGGGGAAGGGCGTCCAATCGATATCCTACCCGTGTTGACGTTTCCCCCTTGACGTCATACCCCCTCCGAAGCCTCTCGCGCGCGTAGATAGGGGGAGGGGGAGAGGCGGTAGGGGGCAGAACAGTCGGCGTCCCCAGCGTCTGCGACGTCACGATGACGTTGGGGAAAGCAGCTGGGAGGCGACGGAGATCGAAATCGACGTCGGAGCGCCCCTTCTCTCTCTCTTCGGGGGAAGTATGCAGACCGCGCATTACCTTGCCCCCTTACCTACTTCTCCCTGCCTCTCCCACGCGGTCTTTCATCGCAACCTTCCGTCCTCGCCCCACCTCCGCCACATCCTTTCCTGCGCCCCTCTTCCCCCCACGTTTCTTCCCCCCTCCCTAGTTCTCCGTTTGTTTTCAAATCGGAGGATTTGTTTCTTTTTATTATTTGTTCCATCTTTTTGCGCCTCGGCTTGCCTATTCGCGATGTCTTGTAGCTTGTTGGGATTCCGTGGACTCGTCTTTGAAAAAATAATCCTTTTCTCTTTTCTCCTCCTTTGTCCTCCGTATGTCTTTGATCCATCTCTACCCTCTGCAAACAGTTTTTGCATGCAGAGCGAAAGATTTGATGGTAGTTCATTAGATGGATGTGGCGGTCCTTGATACAATCCTTTATTATTTTTTCAATCGGGTGGTCTGTTGCTAGAATTATACCTTCCACTATGTTTAGCTTAGCTTAACTTTAATTTACAACTTAGGAGAAATTTACCAAAAATAAAGGGTGACATTCTAGACCAGTGGTGCCCAACCTTTTCTACATGGCGGGCCACATTAGTTCTTGCCAATCCTTCATTGGGTCACATTGGAAGGTGCCAATTATTCGGCAGGCTGAATTAGAGTTTTAATCGGAAATTACCTACATATTCTGAGGTGCCATTTTAGCGAAAATCAAGTATAAATGAGGTTTTTATGGTAAACATTCAAATATTAAATGTTTTATTATCAAATTTTTTATAATAATGTGTGAATTTGTGTGTTAAATTTTTCAGATTGCTTTTCCATCATGGCTTCGTGAGCCATAGGTTGGGCACTATTGTTCTAGACTGTCATTAGTATCCATTGCAGTTTCTTGAAATATTTCATTATCAAATGGAATTTTGTAGCCTTTAACACTTTCAACATGGCATGACTGGAATTCTGGTCATGGTGGGTGCTATCCCAACTGGAATTCCAGTCATGCCGTGTTGAAAGTATTAATATGCAAGCAAAATATTGTCTAATTTTAATTAATCATGATAAAAGTCAAGTTAACTATGCTGCAGTAATAATAAAGCTGTTTTTAATATTGTAAGGATATATTTTATAAATGTTTAGATTTTCCACATATAATTGTTGATGTTTTGCAGTCTTTATTAACTCCTGTTATTAAAAGTTCTTTTTATTGCAAATCGTAAGAGTAAAAATATTAACCAGAAAGCAAAAATTGACCCAGCAATGAATTATAAAAAGGATTAATAACATCACCTAAATTAAGTAAAGTGTTTTAATGAAGTAATTATTGATTTAAATCGGAGCTGCAAACTGCTGAACCGAACCAAACCGGTCATTTTGCTGAACCGCAGACCGAACTGAAACCACTGATTAATTTTTCAATGAACCGAAAACCGAACCGTAATTTTTTCCAAAAGTGGTTCGGTTTCAGTTCAATCTCAATCCACAAAGTACGGACCAAGGAAAAGACCAGGAATTTCCATTGGAAAAACCAGCGGGTTTGCTTCAAAGGAAAGAGTGCCTATCTCTTTCCTCTCTGCTATTATTGTTATCCACAGACGACATTTATGGTCAGGGTTATGGGGACACCAACTGCGACAATATCTGGGTTAACCACTGTAGGCAGAAACTGACCAACAGAATATAGAAAGATCTTTATCTGAACGCAGGCAAAATGGTCGTTCTACAATGACCTAGAAAGGAGCCGTAATCCACTTTCGTGCCGAAAGAAAAATCCATGCTCTTACCATCACCATCATCCCCTTCAGCATTGTAATTAGCAGACCTGAGAAAATATGCCCCACTGTGTCTTTCTTAGAACACCACTAACTCTCCTCATATCTTATTCTTCGGAAAAATTCAAATTGTTGCTCTCAATGGCTTGAGCTTTCAACGACATCATTCCTTTTCCAACTCTCGTGTGGTGTTCTTCTATGATAGGTATTTCCATTACTTGGTGGTTTATATTCCAGCAAAAACAGGCGAGGACTTCGGCGGATCACTTGGATCGGAGGCATTCATTTCCCGCAGAATTCCTTTAATTATCTAAAGTGTGTATTTTTAATAATATTTTAGTAAACTTTATTTGAGACAAATAAAATTAATTAACATGTTAGTGTTATTTAAAGAGGGTCACTCTATATTTTATAATTGTTTGTTTTGAACCATAAGTGTCTGCACTTCATATATTGAATAATCTGCCCCGAACTGTCGATTAATTTTAAATTATTTTTGTAACGTAATTTTACTATCATATTGATTTTTTGATTACTTTTCTAAGGTGGCAAAAGAAAAAAATCGGTACAACATACATTGTACAAACTTTCTCATATACGTACTAATGCGTCGTTTAGTTATCTTTAGAAAATGAAAATCGTATGAGCCTGTTTTTAGAAAATCCAATTTTTGTTAAAGTTGCCCAAGAATAAACCAGCCTTATATTCATTCGTTGGGAAAAATGAAATACGTAGTATTATTGAAGACGTATACTCAAGTAACTGTACGAAATTTGATCAAAATCGTTGGAGCCGTTTCTGAGAAAATCGAATTATTGTTAAAGTTGCCTAGAATAAACTAGCCTTATATTCATTTTTTGAGAAATATGAACTATACAGTATTATTGAAGATGTAAACTTAAGTAACTGTACGAAATTTGATCAAAATCGTTAGAGCGTTTCTGAGAAAATCGAATTATTGTTAAAGTTACCTAGAATAAACTAGCCTTATATTCATTTTTTGAAAAAATATGAACTATACAGTATTATTGAAGACATAAACACAAGTGTCTGTGCAAAATTTGATCAAAATCGTTAGAGCCATTTTCGAGAAAATCAGATTGTTTTTAAAAATGCGTAGAATAAACTACTCTTAATTATTGATCAATGTCAGCCATTTCTATGTATACTCTGCTCAGCGACGCCTAAAACGTGTATTTCCGTAAAAATATCGAGGTCGAATTTTTTCGCGAAAACAATACTTTCTCGATACTTCGTATGAGAAAGTAAAAATTAGCAGTATGTAATATGTTTGGAATCAAGCTAGTGTCTTTTTGAATTTATTATATAATAATAAGAATAAACTAGCCTTATATTCATTTTTTGACAAATATGAAGTGTTATTGAAGACGTAAACTCAAGTAACTGTACGAAATTTGATCAAAATCGTTAGAGCCGTTTTCGAGAAAATCGGATTGTTGTTAAAAGTGCATAGAATAAATTACTCTTATATATTGAGCAATGTCATCCATTTCTATGTATACTCTGCACAGTATAATAAAATGCCTAAGTACGAGATTTCATTCATTTTCGTTCTACCGTCTAGGCTCCAGAGCTAGTAACAGACAGACAGACGGCATTGTGAAAACCATTTTTTCGGATTCAGCAACACCTAAAACGTGTATTTCCGTAAAAAATCTCGAGGTCGAATTTTTACATGAAAACAATACTTTCTCAATACTTCATATGAGAAAGTAAAAATAAAGGCAAGTGCGGGTCGTAGAACTAAAAAGGTTAAATATTGGGAGACGGGTGGTAATGCCCTTGTTATAAATTTTTTCCTCTAAACGATGTGTATTATAGGTAAGAAAAAGAAATAATATGCCTGAGGAATTAATTTTCTTTGATTTTTAATGATTTCCTTAAAACACTTTTATGTTTTCGGTTTGTCCGTCCATCCAGGGATAGTCTCAAAAGCGGTTTAAACTAGAGGTGCATTTTCTTTCTGATTATGTATGATTGTGTATGTTGGTAAATGAATTTGAAGTGAATCTATTCAGAGACTTTTTAATTGATATGTAAACAACAATGAACAAAAATCATGTTAGGATCAAAAATACCATTTTTAAAATATAAATAAATGAAGATGATGATGGTATTGTAATATATTTAAAATATAAATTTTTCCTTTCTTTAAATAAATTCTTGCATGTAAAATAATAATGACTGCTGATTGATTTACTTACAGATTGATACTGAATGTGTAATGTTTATATTGGATAAATTATTTCTGAATAGTATTTCAAATGATTAATTTAGTTGAACCGAACCGCAAACCGAACCAAACCACTTGTCAAAATTCTCGTCTGAACTGAACCACTTCCAAAAATTTAGAACCGAACCACTCCAAATTTTGAAGGGGTTTGCAGCTCTGATTTAAATCAAAGTGTATTAAATGAGTGCTGTTATACAGTTTGAAAGTCCTATTTCTCTTGACTTATATATTAAAATATAAACTTGCTCAAATGATATTTTTTAACAATTTTTCTTTAACATTTTGAAATTGTTACAAATGTATTTGTGGATAAAAGTGAATTTATATATTTTCTATATATCAAATAGATAAACTTAACAACTCCTCTTATTTTTGGTGCATAACAGACAAAGCATCACTTGGAGAGACAAATAGATGAGTTGAATGCAGGGCGTCCACAATGTCCTGTTGGCTTGAACACATTAGTGATACCACGCAAGGTGAACTTGCGTATAAATGAGAAGCAGCAGCCATATGTGTACCTTAAATGTGGCCATGTTCAGGGACATCATGACTGGGGGCAAGATGAGGACTCTCCTGGTGCACGTCGCTGTCCAATGTGTTTGAAGGTTAGATATTTTTTGATTTCTTATATATATATTTATTGTTGTTGCCTTCTGAAAAGATGGTCAATGGCCAGCCAACCTTTAGGAATGGAGTGTCACATTTTGAAGCTAAAATGGGTAATTTAGGTATAGATGAAAGCATTTTTATGTAACATTTGCTTTAACGAAAATTTGTCAATAATTATGGTATTACAAGCTCAATTATTCAAAATTTAATATTTACAGTCTAACATGTCTAATGGGGCTTTTTAACATGTTTATTTGGGAAGATGCTGCCATTAAATGGAATATTTCTGATAGTTTCATGTATAAGATGGCTCCAATATGGTCGCATTTAATTCAGCTATAAAAATTATTTTTATTCAAATTCAAATCACACAGTTCTTTGTGCTAGGCATTGAACAAGAAATGGAATGCTCTGTTTGCAGATTTAATGGGTAATTAATGGTGATAAATTAGTAATTTATTTCTTATAATAGGTAGTAGATCATGTCACATTTGAAACAGATGTGTGCACCTTATGACACTCATGCCTAGAATTAACCATCTCTGATTTAGAGCCATAATATTAAAGTTATTTGGTCATAAATTAGCTTATTTGCTAATACATCAAATGTAGTAAATTACTATAAAGTTCATTTAGCATTTTTGTACATATACATATTTTCATTTAGTCATATAATGTATCATTTTCCTGAAAATTATCTAACGTTTTATTGAGGTATTTTTACCTTTAAATATTCTCCTGTGTATAAAAGTACAGTGGGTTCTGCTTATTAGAATCAGTGGTTAACCTTTAACTAGGCACGTGGGGTCTTTAAAGATCCCATGCCTTTTAAAAATGCTGTATTTTTCTTGCAATTACTTGTATGAGGTAGATTCTTTCAGTACCTTCCTAGAATAATTATCTCCTTTTGTTCATGTAGAAATATTGGCAATAAGTGCTATGGCCTTCTCGTAAAAATTCATTTTTTAACGTTGGGGTCATTTAAGACCCCACGCGCCTACTTGCGTGACTATTTCGAACTTATATATATTTTTCTCTTAATCTCTCAGAGAATCGTATCTCTCTGTATTTCCTTTTAGAAAATGAAGCGTTTCCTTTTTGCCAGGGCTATGTGAAAGCCTTTAGCAAGGAATATAATGCCTTCCAAGAAAAACGACAGTAGAGGAACACTGGCAGTATTGCAGTTATTCCATACTATTTTAGATTTTATCTCTTCCCTTGACTTGAGACCTGTGGAAATACCCTTCTGCGTTCTGGTTTAGGAAACCAAGCAATTCTTTATCAGCACGAGGAAAACAAATGAGGGATATGACCTGCACAGTTCCTTTCCCAGAAGACCGCGGAAGGGATGAAGGACCCCCGCATGAGTGTGCACTTGCCCCGAGTCCCTATCTTTTCACTGGTTTCATCGTTTTCCTCATCAACGCTGTTGTCAGTTTCTCGCACTAATCCTTATGACCATTCATTTTATTATGCGAGAAATTTTGTTTCCACCACTTGTCTGTATGTTTCAAGCAACTTAGAGTGTCTCCTACATCTCACGCCAGCATGTCTCCAAATGAGTACCTGTGAGTTTCGTCTTTTCGCAAAAGGGCAACATCTAAGTACATATGTGCCTAGATCACTCCGCGAAAAAGCCGCTAAATTAACGGGATCGCCACCATTGGAAAAACATATTCATTTAGACACCAAAGTTCGAGCTATGTGCACATTTTGCCCGAGAAAAGTGGACAAAAAAACGAATCAGCATTGCAATTTCTGTACCAAGACGACATGCTTAAATCACATGAAAACTGTATGCAGTGATTGTGTTGTTAAATTTCAAGAGGTTAAATAAACGTACATGTTGTTTATGCATCTAAAGTGGTTTCTAAATTATTGTTTTGACCCTCTAGTTCAGTAACACATCGAGTACTATAACCGTATATTTATTCTAAAAAGTTGAGAAGGTGGAGATCATACATGGGTGAGAGAAAAACAAATTCATGTATCCAAGTAAATGTTTATAGGTTATTGTACATTTATTTGCAAAGATTATTCGAATTTCATTGCAAAACAATAATAATGCACTCGAGTTTAGTGTAATCATATGCAAGGTAACGATTCTTTTGGAAGAAAAAGAGATGCATATTTCAGGAAAGAATTCGCCCATTAAATAACGTACTAAACGAATATAACAATTATATAATATTTAAACAAAGTTTATAGAAGACCTTAGTGGAGATTAAATTAATTTGTTAACTCGCTATGAATTTACACAGAAGATTATGTATTAATGTGTGAAAGCTACACCCGAAAATAGCAGCTAACGTAAACATTAGAAATAATTAAATGCCATTAACAATATGGAAAATCTGATGGATGCACGTTGTTATATAAGATATTAGACTTCTCATCTGAAATAATTGTTACGAAAATCAACAACTCGGCATAGATATAAACATTTTCTTTTGGGGTCTTTAAAGACACCATGTGCCCACTTAAGTTACGAAAGGCTATGCACCTACTTAAGGGTTTAGAGGTCGCTCACAGTCTAAAAGACCGGATGGTTTACGTCGTTTTAAATTAAAACCCTCTCAGTAACATTTCATCTCTGGCCTTCTCAGTACCTTATCTCGTGTTCATTATGTATCATATAACGGGTTTTTTGGGCTCTCAAAGTTAGCGTTATTTGTTTACATTGTGTTTTTCACCATTGCACATCAGTTTTTGTGATCGATCACTAAAAGGTCGCACATGATCTACAATACCGGGTTCTCTATCAGGAATATCTTATACTTTGTCACCTTATTTCATCTCGAGTTCACTATCTACCAATTTTTCGATCTAAAAGACTCCCGTCATAAGTATTATTTGTGTTTATGTTTATGTTCTTTGTGAGCAAGCAAGCGGCGCTGGCCTGGCGCACCGTATGCTCTCCTATGTAGTGATATCGTCTGTTATTCCTTCGAAAATGTGCGAGGATAAGCGCTGTCCTCTTAGAACTTTCCTGATATACAAAGCAGTAACTAGTTATTCTCGCCTAAGAGTCGGTTAGTCTCTTATATCTAGCAGACAAGGTACATTGGCGACTACACAGTCCCTATCAAGTGAGTGTATTTGAGACCACTTATAATTTTTTGCGCAGTCTTCATTATTGTTGTGCGGTAATAATCAAAATCTAACATTCTATGAAGAAGGTAGTGCAAAGATTGATACGTCCAATTTCAGGATCCAGTCGGAATGTAACTATTGATAACTGATTCTGCTCTGTTCCACTCGCCATCCATCCCCTAAATAATGATAGGCTAACACTTGTTGGCACAATAAGAAAAAATAAATGTGAAATACCGCTGTTGTTCATAAATACTAAAAAAACGTGAAACTCACAGCAGCCTATTTGGATTTGGAAGCACATATACACTTCTGTCTTAAGTCAGATGTCCTTAGGAAAAAAACCTAGAATTGAGAGGAGGACGGGCGGAAAAGTTTGGCCGCTTAGTACCTATATGTATACTGTTGGAAGATGACTCGATTCCTCATCTTAAGGAGGTCACAATTCAAACAGTTTTAGATAACTATTTTTAAAATAACACGAAAACTGAAATTCATGTTTAAATTTTATTTGTTATAAACTTTCTTATATTATTTCTCTCAAAAATGAGCATAACCATGAAATTTTTATATACAAAAGAGATATGAACTTTATTCTTGCTTATTTGCCATTACTAAAATACGTGGACTCCGGATTATTGAATCAGCCGTTTAATTGAATCAAATAACGAATTCCCGACTTGATTCTAATAAGTGGAACCCACTGTAACAGTTTACATGTTCTTATTTGTAAAAAATCAATTTGTGTTGCTGTCATCAAAACAGATGGATTATGTGTAAATCATGAATTAACAATTGCAACATAAGACTGAGAAAAGTAGTCAGGTATTTCAAATTTTGGTTTGGCTCACAGTCCCATTTCATATGTCTAAGGGACTGATTTATAGAAACATTTTTTGTTTTTTTGGCATCACAATCCTTTGTATGCATTAACTTTTTTGAACCAAATAATTTAATGTAGAAATTTATTTCAGTTTGTTATTCAGTAAATAAAAATTGTTTTGAAGAATTAGTGCTGTTTGTTTAATTTGAAAGTCATCATGTCAGCCATAAAACCATGTAGGATTATTCAGTCAAAAAGAAAGGCAATAATTGTATTATAACATTCACCCTTGCTCATTCATGAAATAAACTGCTATGTAATACTGTAGTCAAGTAAATTTTGTTGAATTTGGGAAGCATAAAATTTAATGATTTTCCTTACCTTGGTAGGTTGGCCCAGTTGTTACTCTAATTGTGGGAATTGAGCCTGCATTTTATGTTGACAATGGTCCACCAACATTTGCTTTCAATCCATGTGGTCACATGGCATCAGAGAAGACTGTCAAGTAAGTATGAATGACTTCCATACAGTTTTATCAAATAGTAAGAAGCATGATTTTGGCTATTATTTACTTCTAGCCTTAGAATTTGTAAAAGTGGAAAATTACTGCATTCTAACAGTGAAGTGGTATACCATATTTACTCACGTAATTGCCTCTATTGCATAATTTCCCTACCCTGATTTTTGAGGAAATAAAAGATTATTTTTTGTACTACATGATTGCCTCTCATCTACTTTGACACAATGGTTATCATTATTTACGCTGCAGTCTCTCTTTTGCTGCCACTTTCCATCCCAGCAAACAGATGGATTGATCTGATTCTGTGCAAAAATAGCCTTTGTCCAACTTTGTATTTAAAAAAGTTATATCTATTGGAGCCACCGATTTCATTCACTTAACTTTGTATTATGTTCAGTATTCCTTCTAATTTCCCTCTCCATCTCAATAGACTGATGAATGAATCCGATACTGTGCTGCAATAGTGCCTTTACATTAGGTTAAGTCCCCAGGTTGTCAACGTATTGTTGTTATTATTATTAAATGTAAATTTCTTACGTCTGGATTTTGTGTAGGTGTATGATTTTATGAACTTGTGTACTCGTTATACTCTCTTATTTGTAGGAAACATTGTTCTGGAAACGTCATGTAGCTAAGTGGAAGCCAAAATACAGAACAGAAAGACATTTCAGGTTTTGAGAAAATAAATAGTGCTCATATATGCATGTTTGTACAGAGACAAAATACCAGTAAATATTTTTAAATTCCATTGTTGCTAGACTTCATTCTTATATGACCTGCATAATTGTCCCACCCATGTTTTATGTAACAAAAATTGTGCGAAAAAGTGGGGCAATTACACAAGTAAATACGGTAATATAAAGGTATGTTAAAAAGTGGAATTTTACATTTCAAGTTATATAGAAGTTATGTTTTGCATTTGTAGAGAGATAAAATCATTTCTTAACCCTTAATCGAATTCGAGATTTAAAAGGAAATGCAGAATTTCCTTGATTTAACGGACTAATAGGAGGAAGGGATGTCCGTTAAAGCCGAAAGTCCATTAAATGGAGAATGGGATTTTTGAGCCCAAAAACACTCTTACATGAGAAACCCTACTTTATTGATAGTATGTAATGGTAATTACTGTCTAAAATAATACTTTACTGTAATAACAATGACAACAATAATAATAATAATCTTACAATATTAAAATTCTAATTGTATATACGTGAAGCATTACAGCGGCATATTTCTCGAGAACTGTTTGTCATAAAGATATGAGGTAAATGTTGTTTTATTTCTATTAGCTACGAGGTCCCTGGAAAAATATTTTCTTTTGCTAAAGTGTCTTGGGTTTGAATCAAGGAGACAGTTATATTTTCCCCTAAGTTTACACGGGATTTTCGATTTTTCAGTGGAAGGTTTTTTCCTTCATTCATCAAAATACGTAAATATGGACCGATTTTCTTTGTTTTTGCTTTATTTGATGGCTAAAACTATACTATCTTATTATTTCGATGTTTACATTTTACACTGTCGAAGTTTTCAGAAATATGCATTCTTTTTCGAAATTTTGTGGATTTTTTGTACTCATTCCGGGCGTTGCCAAGGAGGCTCTCATTGTTGCCTCCGATTCATTTAATGCCAATTAAACCTTCAAATAGATGAAAGGAAAGCGTTATTCACTTTGAACTGTTGTTTGAGCATCGAAATTAATGAAGCTTTACACACAGAAAGAACTCAAACAAAGAGGCTGTGAAAGCCACTTTGAGCCAGCTGTATTGCATACAATGTACACTACAGTGTACTACATTGTCCGGACTGATTTGCCAAACAACACCCTGTTGTTTGGGGCAAAGTCTGTTATTGCCTGAAATTTGCACACAACTCGGATCCAGCAGATTTTGTCCATTAAATCTGAAGTTTGCTAAAGTCCGTTAAATTGAGGGTTTACTGCAGGGGTGGGCAAACTTTTCTGCATGGCAGGCCGCATCGGTGTTTGTGAATTCTTCAGTGGGCCGCATTGAAAGCTGCCAGTGCTTAGGCGGGCCAGATTAGAGTTTAAATCGGAAATTGCTTAGATTCTTAGGCATCATACATAGTGAAAACAATCATGAACAAGAATTTTATGACTAAATTTTCAAAACTAAAGGTTTCATTGTCATAATTTTACCAAAAGTAATATGAAATTGTGTTAAATTTTATGGATCGTTTCTTCACCAAAGCTTTGCGGGCCGTGGTTTGCCCACCCCTGGTTACTGTATACATTTTGAGGTCCCTTGAGTACGATTTTCACAATAGTGTCTGTGTGAGTGATAGGATTTTGTAGACACTCTTAACTCAGATAGTAATAATCAGAATAGGAAAAACATTATATTTAAGATTTTTATTAGTAATTCAAGATCTGAAAATGTTTTTGCTGAAACTGGTCAACTGAAACTGGATGTTTGTTCTTCTCATTTTTCCGTTTTTTTTCCTTACGACTTTATTTATGTAAATATTTGTCCTTATCAGCTTTGTAGATACAGGCAGCCCTCGACTTTCGTACATACCGTATTCACCTGAATCTAAGACGACCTTTTTTTCCAAATTTTCAGCTGTAAATATCAAGAGTCGTCTTACATTCGAATACGAAGTATATTTAAGCATTTAATCAATGGTTTTTACAACAAATGGTATATTAGAGTAAACAATTCACAACATCAAATTCAAGTACGTACATAAAGACGTGAAATAAACAAATAGTAATAACAATAAGAAAAACATGACGGGAATAATAATTATTTAGACTAATAATCATCGTCGACGATCATAACACAGACGACGTACTTTCACCTTGCACGTAATGGCAACCGCAATGTCAAAACAAATGAGAGCGGAAATCATTGGGATTCCCCTTTCAAACGACGCACCGCGATTCACTAAGTGTGACAGTAACTTTGAGTTGTGCATTCTTGATTTAAATGCACAACCCTTAAGTTAAAATGACAGATCATGTTGAAGTACGTGGCACGAGTGCAAAGGGAAAGTTAATAAAGGAATTAGACGGAGCTAAGATACAAATTTTAAGCTGATCGTGATAAATTACGCCGAAAAAACTAATAACTGTGATGCGAGTAGAAAGTTCGGTGTATCTGAGGCAAATGTGCGTCGATGGAAACTCTCAAAACAGGAACTAGAAAATGCCAAAGCCACAAGGAAGTCGCTCAGTGGTCCAAAATTAGGCCGATTTCATGGCATTGAAGAAGAAGTAGTCAAGTTTGTGCGCACCATGAGGAAGAACGGTATGCCTGTTTCGACTGAAAGTATTATACTTAAAGCTAATGAAATTACTAGAGGACTTAATATATCATTGCAAGAATTCAAGGCCAGCAGAAGTTGGTGCGTGAGAATGATGCGACGAAATAATTTTTCTTTACGGCGACGAAATAATTTTTCTTTACGGCGACGAACTTCGCTGTGTCAGAAATTGTCAAAGACTATGTTGAAAAACTTCTCGCTTACCAGAAATACGTAATTGGACTTAGAAAAACCAATAATTACCTTTTGAGCCAAATAGGAAATGCCGATGAAACTCCGGTTTTCTTCTACTTGCCATCTAATTATACTGTGAACGAAAAAGGTGCAAAGTCCGTCCTAATTAAAACTACAGGCAACGAAAAAATGCGAGTCACGGTAATGTTGGCGGTTTTAGCAGATGGGACTAAATTACCACCATATGTGATTCTAAAGCGGAAAACAATGCCTAAGAAACATTTGCCAAGTGGAATAATTGGTGTCAAGAAAAGGGGTGGATGACTAAAGAACTAATGAGAGATTGGTTACATGTGGTGTGGAATAGACGGCCAGGAGCTTTACTGAAACAAAGAGCAATGCTTTCACTGGATGCATTCAAGGACACTTATCTCCTGAAATTAAAAACATAATGAGTGCGATGAATATTGATCTTATTGTAATACCTGGAGGAATGACATCGCAACTTCAAGTTTTAGATGTTGCTGTCAATAAGTGTTTTAAAAATAATTTAAAGGTTTTGTATTCTGAGTGGTTACAGAGTGGAACTCACACTTTAACACCAAAAGGAAATCTTAAGAAACCTGAAGTTGCAATGCTCTGCCAATGGATCAAGGCATCGTGGCAACAAATAAATGCAAAAGTAATAGTGAAAGGGTTTAAGAAATGCTGCTTATCTAATGCCATGGATGGGAGTGAGGATGATGTTTTGTGGGAGACTGATGATGAAATTGAGAGTGATAAAGATAGTGAGCGTGAGGAAAATAGTGAAGGTTGCATAGACAGTGATGATGACTAACACAATAAAATGATTTTATGCAGCACTTGGATTGAAATGTTTTTTTGTTGTCCTGAAATGAGTGTATTCTTTCAATGTATTTACTTTATTTTTAATGTTATCTTAAAATGAATGCTACCATTTAATTTGTTTGAAAACCTGAATGGTTCTATTTGTGATGTGATCTTATGATTTTAAAATGTTAAAAGACAATGACATTCAAGAAAAGTATAAGAGAAAATAAATATTTCACAAGATTTATAATTTTTGTAGTCATGAAGGTCAATTTGAGCTTTTTTCTCTTTTGGAATCATCAAAATGGGGGGTCGTCTTAGATTCAGGGTCGTCTTGGATTCGGGTGAATACGGTAATGTGTTCCTGAAAACGTGTCCAAAAGTCGAATGTACGTAAGTTGAACATAGATTACATGTTATAGGGGGGTTCCATTCCCAGAGAGCCAAAAAATATTATAAAATCTCTAATTATGGTATAAATGTTTAGTTTTTTTGTGCAGGGGCCTTTTAGACACAATCGTCGATTTTATAATATAGAGAGATAGGGCAAAATGCAATAAAATATTTTAATAATTGCACAAATAAACACTGCTGTATGGGCAAAGATGGCGACGCAGCGGAAACTGGAGGCTGGCAACCAGCACCACTCGAAATATTCATTCATCGTTTAGCTGACGCGCTAAAGTCTGATCGGCGCACAAAAGGCAGTTAAGGGATGTCAATCTATGCTATCTTGGATTCTTGTTCCCTTGTATTATCCTAAGGTTATCACACACATAGTGTAATTGATTATTATCTTTTTATAATTTATCGTTATTTGTTTTTCATTCTTTTCTCTCAAGAAATTTTTGTTACTGTAAGAGTTACATTTATTCGTACTGTTTGTAACACAGTGCTTACATCCTTACCATAATTTAGTCATTGACTATATTTATTATATCTTGGTATTAAGTTCCCTTTTTCTTGTTTATGTCTATTTATTTTTTTGTATTTTTGGTGAAATTATCTTTGTTTATGGCGGTGTCTTTTCTGGCAGAGGTGGAAGACCAGCTGTTGCTGAACCCCAATACCGTTTTACAGGCTATGAGTTGGATAATAAATTACTTTGTGATTAATGAAACTTATTTTGTGATTTGTGACTACAATGTGATTACCGGCTGTAAATAAATATTATTTTATATAATAATAGATGTCGTCTGTTGGTTGGTTGGTTGGTCACGCTATGCAAATGCTAATAACTCGAGAAATAATAATGATAGAAACTCGAAATATGGTAGGGATGCTTGATTAACACTTTTTCAGGTGATGACGAATTTAAATTGCGAAAAAATTCCTTGGTTCGTCTCCAAGAGAGGCATTTCCATTTTCCATTACTTAACATGTAAAACGCGATTTTTAGACGTGCAGACTTTTATTCATTTCGAAATTAAAATTAGAAGAAATTAACAGATGACCTTCGGATTTGAACCATTTTGAAGAAAAAGTTATAATGTTTCTTATTCCGTTCGTCTTTTTTCGTCCACAGTTCGAAATATTCCATGTTAAACGTTTAATTTGCATATTTTGTGGAAATCTCGCCATTTTAACGTGATGTTGCTATGTCGACCATTATCATTGTTACACCTCAAATTACTATTATTGTATACATCTGTATAAATCCTTCTGGGAATAAGCGTGCCTTGAGTGCTTCAATACGAGAGAGAGAGGAAGGAAGGGGAGAGATTGGCGTGTTTTGTGGAAAATAAGTATATTAACGTAAATATAAAAAATTTTAAGTATCAACAGTGTCATTTTAGAAAAACTGGAAATAAAAAGCATTCTTAAATTAAATTCTTCGTAAACCATACGTGCTTACAAATTTATATTGTTACTCCTCGAATTAATTTCGTAACAATGGCCGAAGTTTGGAAACGAATATAAATTAAAATTCAGTTAAAATTAAAAGGACAGTTAAAACTGTTAACAGGCAATTTTCAAAGAAACAACAGTGGATCTTTTAAGGAATTGATTTGTTTTTATAAAAGGAATTTTACAGAATGAATTAATTTTAGGCTAGCATTGCCTATTATAAAAGGAGTTACTTTGGAATTTACAGTATGTAAAGTGGAAGTTGTACTGAATTGACTCAAGTATATTTCAAAGCAAAAATAAATTTAAAACTACTGAAAGTTGTTGTTTAGGAAACTGAGAAGTCCAGAGTGGTGAGTGGATGCTAAACGATATTAAGGTACATTTTATTCCAAAATCTATTTAAAGTATTATCAGAGGCAATTGAAGATTGAACAAATTTTTTTGTTACCAGGATTCTGCTTATTTCATGAAATTGAAATGTTAATGCATTAATCCATTAAAATCTGTTAAGAGTGGCTATTTTAGTTGAAAGAAATATATGTACATGGTACTTTTATTCACTTTTCAGAATGAATGAATTCTAGGTTAACATTGCATATTATAAAAGGGTTTTCTTTGGAATAAGAAGTTTGTTATGTGGTTATTTTAACTGAATTGAATCAAGTTCTCTTCTAAGTTTGAAATCCATTTAAAACTGGTGAAAGTGGTTGTTTCGGAAAATGAGAAGGCAAGAGTGCCGAGCAGACGATAAACGATATTGAGGTACATTATATTCCAAAATCTATTTAAAGTATTATCAGATGCAATTGAAGATTGAACCAATTTTTTGGAACCGGAATTCTGCTTATTTAATGAAATTGAAATCCTAATGCTATAATCAATTTAAAAGTAATAACAATGGCTATTTTAGTAGAAAGAAAGGTACTATTTTACTCATAAAGAATTTCTGTGAGATTTTAGTTAATTAATTAAAACAGACTTATAATATAGAAATATTCGATGGTTAAAACAGTGCACAATTTTATTCTTGCAATTTTTACATGTTGCATTGACGAAAAGTTAGATTCATTAAACCCGTTGAAATTCAACGGGCACTTATGCTAGTTATTATTAATGTGCGAGTTGTACGAATATCGAACGTAAGAAAGTCGAGGACCGCCTGAAGTGCACATACAAAATCCCTCTTTTTTCATTAAAGCATTTGCTATTTTCATAGTTTTTTTGTAATATTGCCTAAACTTGGCTCCAAAAAGAGTGATGATTGAAATGAAAGAAAAGTTGGTAAAAAAGGCAAAAAAAAGTGACGAGTTTGTAGGAGAAAATTGAAGCTCGAAATGTTTGATCGTCAGCTGACGAACAAAAGTCCGAATTCGGCGTTATTCGGCATACAAAAGGCGGTTTAGGGGTAAGAATTTACAGTGTACGAAAGAGCGAATTGTACGAAAGTCGAATGTATGAAAATCGAGGACTGCCTGTAATATAATTTTATACAAGGTTTGTTTGAAACATTTTTCCACAAAATGGATAGTTTAAGAGATACAGGCGACTCCCGAGATTTGACAGTTCGAGATTGGACAAATTCGAGATTTCAACACAGCTGATCGAATTTGGAACTAGTTTACGCGAAGTAATTTTCGTCCCGATCAACCACGCGAGGTTTAGTTTCAGTGTAGACATAGTTATTTCTGCTCTAATTGTTTGAATTTGTGCTGCTTTCACTCTTTTTTTCTGTTAATCTTTTATTTAAATTTACCGTATATAGTCGCGTAATATGCGATTTTTTTAGACCTTTATATTTGCCAAAAGTTAAGGGGTCACAAATTACATGAGGTATGCATTTGGAAACTATGAAATCATCTCTTGTTTTGAACATATTTCTAAGTGTAGCCTTACCCGTAACCTCAATCTGAGGTCTTGTCTCACGAACTTCTAATTTTTATGTAACTTAATATTACGCATGTAGATTTAATGAAGTTCTCATATAACCTTATTTAATCTTTCTAACTCCATTATGAAAAGAAAAGAAACATCCAAAAAGTTACCAAAAATTCATAAAATAAACATAAGAATAAATGTTTGTTTACATGCAAAGACCTCGGTAAAATCAGGTAGCCATTCGCGCAACATATTCTAACGCATACGGTATTAGACCGAGTTGCCAAGCATACATTTTTTTAACCATTTTATATATGGATGAAACTTTCATCATGAAATAGGTATGGAAAGAAGGAAAAATTATTATACTGTAGTTTAATCAGAATATTACATCATACAAAACAAAACATTATACCGGTAATACTGTAAACAGAAAACAGACAAGTGAGCTACGAACTTTGATAATTACAGTTATTCACTCATTTTCCCTTCATTATTACATTAATATAGGTAATTAAAAGGTAGTTATTCAATTAGAAGTACAGTTATACATTTAAATGCTTTCCCTTAATTTTCTTGAAGATAGAAATCATATGAAAACGAACTAAAGAAAACGCACTATATTTTAAAAGGAACTGAAGGTTTTGCTACCGGAACTAAAAAATTCTAACTCGTACATTACACGATACATAGGATAAAAGCAAGATTTTGAGGCAAAAAATAAGGGATCGTATATTACATGGGATCACACAATACGCGAGTATATACGGTATTTATTTTATTGATTTACTAGCAGGAGTGCCCATTGAATTTCAACGGATTTAATGAATCTAAAACTTCAACCATGTAACATGTAAGCATCACAAGAATAAGATAGTACACAGTTATACCCGTTGAATAAAGCAAAAATGAAGAAAACCGCTCTGCATTTTCGTATTTCGATGAATGAAGGAAGAAAATCTTAAGAAAATAACGTATAAACTCCCTCCCCCTCCCTTCCACCCTCACCTTCCCTTCTCCCCCTCCACCTCCCACCCTCCCTCCCTCCACCCCTTTCCTGTAATTCCCTCTCTCCATCTCTCTCCCTCCCTACCTCATATTAAAAGCGTTCAAAGGAAACAAACTTACAAACATTCTCCTTTATATGTTAGATGAGAAGATAATTCAATTAAAAACAACAAATATTTGGTTTCCATGTAAACAAATTAAAATTGTACACAGAAATTGACAAACGATATTACGTTAAAATTTTTACCCTATAAATGCATTGAACTCTCAATTTCGGCGACAATGGGAGTTGTCATGGTAGCTTATAATGGGTATTGTAATAAAACTGATAGAATCACGTATTTTATTTATTCTAAATGCATTTTTATGCTAATTCGATCAGGATTCGGGTTCTGTCTTCACTAAAAATAAACTTTGTTCTTTTCTTCGTAGAACCATTCAAGTCTCAAGTTCGTACCATGTTTCTAAGTAATTTTAAAATTCAAATGACAAATAAGCTGCACTCGTCCTTATGTTATTCAAATGGAGAAAATGAAAAAAAGAAAATATTTTTTAAATTAGACAGGTCAATCACATCGATATAAAAACTTTACTATACCACCGTACTCGTTATTCCGGTTAAAATGATACCTTTCTCTTGCTTTACGAACTGTAGTTTTCGAGTTTTAAATTATGATACACACACACATTCATTTTTATATATAAGATTTATAAATTTATCACTTGACATGATATCTCAAAGGAAATGTAATAGTGATAATGCAAGTGAATCAAATAAAAGAGTGTCGTTCAACTGCCAACTGCAGGGGTTGGATTCCTGACCTAACCAAAAGTTGACAAAATTGAGGGCCAGAGTCTATGGGAAATTGGCAGCGGCGCGCACAGGATTTTCTCAAGGAGGGAGGTCCGAAATATTTGGCAAGCACAAAAGTTATATGCAAGTTATATCAATGTCACATGTTGCATTATTAATTATATTTATGTTAAAAACAAAGAGGCAAACCGTCTCCTATTCCTTTCTGACGGTGCCCATGAACCCAAATTTAAAATAGCTGTGTTTCCATAGTTTAAAAAAATCACAATTTTCCAAAGGGGGGAGGGGGGGGATCCGGACCCTGCTTGTGTGCACCACTGGAAATTGGGGTTTAGGTGAATTGGTCTTTGAGGGACATACCTATGATCCTATTATGTATGCTTCAAGGTTAAAAATGACTATGCTATCTCCACCACTATTATTTAGTAAGTCTGTCTGTCAGTTCCTTTATTCATGCCCACATTTCTCAACTGATTCCGACAAAATTTGGCACGATTGTAGGGGGTACCAAGGGAAAGGTTAATGTTTTTTAGTGTCTGTCTGTCCTTTCGTTTCAAAATGGTGGCCCATTTTCTCTCTGCTCCTTTATGCACGCCCACAATTAATCGATATCAACCAAATTTGGTATGATAGTAGGGGTACTAAGGGGAAGGTCAATATCGGGTTTTAGTGTCAGTCTGTCTGTTTGATTCAAAATAGCGGCCGATTTAAACATCAAACTACACATATTTCCCCAAGTCCTACTATTGATTCATTTCAAATTTGGTACGATTGTGGAGGGCTCCAAGGAATAATTCATGTGTGGTTTTTGTTTCTCCCCGTTTTATTTAAAACGGTGGCCGATTGACTTTTTAAATACCATGTATCATCTAGAATTCCGATCGGATTTAAACCAAACTTCTCCAGGCAACGATAGGTATTTTGCTAGTCTTAATAAAAAACATTTATTATATGTATATCAATATATTATAGATACAAAAGAAATGTACATTAGATTAATAAGGTACTGTACAGTAGTAATGTAATGACAGAACATACCCTGCAGATGCCATATCCCTGGTCTTATGCTTAGAAGAATGTTGTGCCCATGAAATTCCTTAAACTTCTGCCTCTCGACTAACTCACGGTCTTATCAGTAGATAAAAATTCTCTTTCTATTGTTTGGAAAAGTCTAGCTAGCATGTAGCTTCTTCAATAACATACATTTTAATATTAGTAAAATTAGCCAACTAAACACAGTCACTCAGAGAACTGCAGATACTCAAAACTGCAATTGACAAAAAGTACAAGTGGTTGAGGGGTTATGGTACTTTTGTACAAGAAAATTTGAAAATTATTTCTTTAAACATTCCTAATGGAGGTCATCTTTTGCAGAAAGTTGATACTAGAATGGCTATCTTAACCTCAACACGAGAGAAATACTTCATTCTGAAACAGGAGGCTCAGTCTGCTTTTGTAGCTTTGTGGTAGAATACCTGCACAGCAAGCGGAAGACCTTGGTTTGAATCCTGATCAGGGCAGAATTTTTTCCTGCTTTCCAGAATTTCTCCTAGCCCAACGTATGACTGCATTGATAAAATTTATATCACGCTTCCTTTTGTGCCCAAGACTCTCTTTATATCAAAGCTAGCAAACTGGAAAATGTTTAAATAACTCTCTTAAATAGTCAACAGTTTCCTTCAGCAGCTTTCTAAATGTAATATTAGCCAAGCATTCACTTGAATCTCTTGCCATCAACCAACTGACTTTAAAAAATGTACAGTTTATCCTTGCAGTATTTTTGCTGCCATTGCATCTTCCATGAAAAGATACTGAAATTCTCTCTTTTTCGAAAATTTTTGAGTTCATTTTTTGTCATAATTTAATTTGTAATTTTGCTCAGTTGTGTAGGATTTTGGAATCTATGCCATGAGATTACCTAGATTGTACCTCCGTTTATAGTAGTTAAGGTGTAGCATTAACAATTTCTCTTCTATGTAAATTCATTTTAATCTCCAATCGTAAACGGATGTCTTACAATGCATATAATCTGCATTCAGTTAACCTGGTCATGTTTCTGAAGTGATAAATAACCCATTTTTCATTATAGACCTTCTCTCTCCTGTAGGATATTTCTTTTTTAGAGTTACGAGGTTTTGTTGGCATCATCATCTTTGGATTTTTTAAATTTTGTTGAAATAATTTATTTTGTCATTGCAGGTACTGGGCGTCTGTACCCATCCCTCATGGCACCAATGGCTTTGATGCCATGTGTCCCTTCTGTGCGACACCTATCACTGAATATCCTGGCTATGCCAAACTCATCTTTCAGGACAATGTGGACTGAGCAGTTTGTTTTTCCCCCAACTCTGTAGCACCGAAATCCTTGTTTAAGAAGTATCTTTTTATTTACAGTAAACCCAAGCTTTTTGTGGGATTCACTTTTTTTAAAAATCCTTTTGTATTCCCTGTTTCTCCCTTATGCGAGTAGTCCCCCAGTGCAGGGAAGTTTTGTTTTTCTTGTGGTCCTATACCGGTATGTGTAGGGCTTCAAGGAATGTTGTTATGCATTCACCAAAAGTACCCCCGCATATTATTTTTGCACCTGCACATTGTGTGTGTCTTGGAATGCATCTGTGTGTGTTTTTATGTATGCAAATGTGAAAGTGACTTTAACGTACAGGAGCATATCTCGTTCTCCTCACCCTGCTAGGACTTGTGAATATTACCATGCATGATGTAATGCAAAATCATGTAATAGACCAGACAGCTGTGTGATAAAGACTTGAAGATTACCCTTCCATTGAAAAAAGACTGGAGTGAGCCGATTTTTTCAGTGCCATATGGCCGAAATAGTGCCACAAAAGTGACATTAAGTGAGTGAACTTGCAAGGATTCCTGAAGATGCAAGTGTCCCCAAAAGAAATTTCTTAACTTAAGTGATTGCAGTGAAGAGTCTTCATTGAATTACTTAATTGCTCTTCATCTACGTCAGATATTCTGTTAATGTTCCTAATCTTGTGTCATCACGGTTCTTTAAATCTCTCTGTCTTAAGGAACACTATTGTTGCAGAGTTGCTTGTGTTTTCAATGAAGATGAAGAAAAAAACTTTTATTTTATAAAATGGAATGCTGGAAATTGACTCATTCCCTCTTCAGACCAAATTTAACATTAAGAATTGGAGTTTTCTGCTCCCCAAACCATTTTTGAGCCATTAACTTCCTGGATGGCTATGTAAATTGAATCGTGTTATGGGGAAAATATGTAAAAAGGTGGAGTGTTAACTGAACAATTATTTGAATTCCATTACTTATAGTTTCAAACCACCTTGTAATATACGTTTCCTGTATGCATACATAATTTTGGCCAAAATGTGGCATAGACTAGGAGTAGAGTGTATTTATTTGATCCTTCCAAAGAGGACGGAGTATGGCTGTAAGGTATACTAAAAAAATTGTAGAATTTCATACAAAAATGGCATTAAACAGTGATTAATTAATTACATTATGGTTGGTTATTGGTTCATTAACTTACTTTCAATTGCTTATTTTCAGAAATAAGGCTTATCCATTTATGGAAATTATACTTATGTCATTCTGGTATGATAAACTAGTGTGATGTTGGATCTAAGTAAAATCTGACATGTTTTAATATAGTGATTTAATTATTCATTTGGATAAAAATATCCTTCACCACCCATTCCTGAACTGCTTGACTTTTTTGTATATAAGAATTCTACTGTGCATTTGGAATGAAGAATAATTTTATTTACAATCTTTACAAAGTAATCATTCTTTACTTCATTGTCCTGTGCCTCAGGGTAAAGGTTAAGTGTGTCTGTGTTGTTAATTTAAATTTTACATTGTTTTATTAAACATTTCAATGCAGTGTTTATGCTTATGTGGAGATCTCCCTCTATTCCCATATATATATTCCATCTCTCTTCTATGTGCCTCCATCTTATTACTGAAATTGCTTATGGTGGCTGAGTTTCTTCAGATATGGAAATAACTGAGGTAAATTTTTCCCTAGAATCATATACAACCATAATGACAATTGTAAATGGAATCCTAATAAAAATTCATAATAAAGGAAAGATTTCTTAGTTGTCATTAAAGTTATCATTGTATACTAGAAATTGGAGTAGAATAAAAGTTTTTCTCATGATTTACATTTGATCTTGAAATATTTAATTCTTCATCTCTCTTTGAATATCACTCAACCAACTTATTGCACAATATCTAATGGATTTACTATGTGTAAACTTTAAGTAACACTAAAATATCAATGTCTACTATGAAACTAATAACGGTCAGCTCAGTTTTGTGAATTTTTTCCATTCCAGACAAGGAAAGAAGAGAACAAAATACTTAGTAACAATTTCACTTTAATACTACCTATATTTCATTGCATTGCAATATCCTTGGGTACAAAATTATACAAACAATGGGTATATATCAGAAGTGGCAGATTTGGAAACTTGTCACCACTAAGCCAAATTATTTTCTGCCACCTTAAAAAAATTCAATAAAATTGATTTAATTTATATACCTATTACTAGCAGAATTTCCCGCTGAATTTCAACAGATTTAATGAAGCTACTATAGCACAACATACAAACTCTTTAAAATATATAAGTAGTAGATACTTTTTAACTTACAATTAGCTTTTCTTAACAATTAATCATATTTGCTTGTAACGATCCGTTTCCGAACGTATTGCATTCAAATATAATGATAATTGTATTTCCTATCATATCACTTTTACCAAATCCAGCTTCATTTCTTATGTAATTATGCCTATGAAATGTTTACATTTATGTCTTGTAAGCAAGAAACCCATGAAAAAGCAATGTACAGTTAGTTGTCCATGGTTAAACACTGACTGATAAATGTACACCAGATGCGTGGGCCCATTCGCGTTATTAAACATTAAAAATGTAAAAATAATGATTTAATTTACATAAAAGGTAAAATTCCAGTATTCAATAGACGAAAGAAGGTTCAATTACTTTCATCAATAAACGCTTCCTGAATATTATTCAGTATCTATTTACGTTGCTATCCATAAACATCAATGGTTTCGTTGCTTAAACAAAAGTGCGAAGCTTCATTGAAGCTAATTGAATCGGAGGTAACAATGACGGCGCCTTGGCAACGCCCGGAAAGAGTACGAAAAATCCACAAAATTTCGAAACAAATAGCGTATTTCTGAAAACTTCGACTGTGTAACATGTAAACTTCGCAGGAATAAGATAGTATAGAGTTTTATTCATCAAATAAAGCAAATACGAAAAAAATCGGTCCATATTTACATATTTTTATGCTTGAAGGAAGAATACCTTGCAAGTCAACAAATAGATTCATACGTGTTATCTTATGGAAAAATGTTAATCCCCTATATTGGCAGCACTGATTAATCCCGGTTGACCAAACCTTGACAATTCACTAAGTTAGGATGTAAGGAAGAATCGTACCTAATTTGGTTGTTCTAGCTTTTATCGTTTAGGAGGAGTTCCATGAACAAACACGCTTCAAAATATATTATAGACTAGCTGAAAGTACCCGGCGATGCTCGGGTTATGCCAGACTACGTATATTGGAGAAAGTAAAAACTAATTCTGAGATATCTCTGATACCTATGAATTGGGCCGGGAGGGTCCATGGAGTTCTGGAGAGAACGTGAGCATATGTGAGAGTAATAGGATTTCGAGTTTAACAATGTAATTGGTTGGCAAGACAACTTCACGTTAAAAACACTAAATTTTGTCAAAATATATTATAACGTTAAATTCGAAAGATTTAGATGCAAAAGCGATAAAAGACGATAAGAATAAGAAACTGCATTTATTTTTCTTTAATACAGTCCGAAAATCGTAGGTCAAATATGCGAATTTTAATAAGCAAAATAAAATAAGTTTACAGGTCGAAACATCGATTTTTTCCATGTTATCTTATGATGAATGGAAATCATTCTCGGGAATCAAACGCGGGTTCGATTTTGGAAATTTTTTTTCGTAAATGGCTTCTACTTTAACCCTTATCCGGGAAACGTGAGTCTGCCAGACTCTGTACGTTACATTTATACTCATTTCTCAAACAAAAATAAAATTGACACTGAAATTTTTTGACTTTGTTTCATTTTTAATAAAATATCTTAAACTGTCATTGAAGCTATTCTTGTTTGCTGTCCTTCAAAAGAAAAAAATAATTTCATATTTTGTAACAAAACCAGGCAACGTGAGTCTGCGAGACTCAATTTGAGAATCTCTCCTTACACCTGGTTTCCATTTATATCTGTCCATTTTCCTTTCCTTGTATAATAGTTACTTTGTAAGGCATTTAGTTAGTTATTGAGTCGCTTTTGCTTCTCATCTAACAAGGAGATGAGCGGGACAATTTACTTCATCGTGATTACATTTTAGGCTTGTGTGTTCCAAAGTTAAACATTTTCAGCATGCTATCAGAACACTGGATCACTAATCTCTTTATTGGAACAAATAAAAACTCTAATGATGGCATATAATATTGATTAATTCATTTATTAATACAGCTGAGTCCGGTGGACTCACTTTGACTGTTTGAGTTATAAAATTAGCTTGCCCGGATAAGGGTTAAGAACCAAACATTCCTACCAAATGTCAATCTTCTAGCTCAGCGGTGGCCAACCTGCGGCACGTGTGCCACTAGTGGCGCGCGAAGCTCTTGTCAGTGGCATGCCTCCCCATTTTGAAAAAATAAAATAAAATTATAGAAATACACGAGATGAGACAGAATCGATACTGGTGCTACTTACATTTCAAAGCTTCACCAACATAGTATCATGTGTTCACAAAATTACAGCTACTAAATTAGAATCTAAACTATATAAAAGATTGTCACTTTGTCAGTAATGCGTTTAGAAGCTTAATATCTCTCAAACGACTGAACCGAATTTGATGAAGTTTTCAGGATAGCATTATGATATAATAACAAAACGTTTTACTGTATCGAACTCAAGATCAAAGATCCGGGTTCGACTCCAGGGGATAATTTCCATTTCCAATAAGATAACACGTAATTTCACGTAAAAATGAACTTTTCAACATGCAGGCTTTCCTTCTTTTTTAGATTAAAATTAGAAAGAATTGACCTACGAACTTTGGATTTAGAAGAAAACATTATAAAGGTTCTTATTCTGTTCGACTTTTTCCGCCTACAGTTCGAAATCGCTATTTAAACGTTTAATTCACATAGCCATTTTAAGGAGATGTTGCCTTGCCTGCCGATTCCATTGTCAGACCTCGATATCATATTGTTATTTCAATCCTTATGGGTGTAAGCGTGCTTTGATTGCTTTTGATACAAGAGAGAGGGAGGGATGGGACAAAGAGAGGCTGAGGCTGAGGGAGGGAGGGTGAGAGAGGGAAGGAGAGGGAAAGGGGAGAGGGGAAGAGAGTGGGAATGAAGGAGAGGGAAATGACTTTCAATACAATTAATGTTTCTGATTACTATATTCTTAACCTATATCCTTTAATAACCATGAGAATGAGTTGGTCTGACTCTTTATCTCAAAGTAACCAGTTCTGAGATCGTTCTCTTTTTTGTATTGAAACGTTAATTTAACATTTTTACTATTTTCTGATTGGGATAAAGTCATTGTCAAACTTTAAACCAGCAACCGCAAGACATACAGGCAAGTCCATCTCTCTGCAGGAATTGTGACTGATCCATCGTGGAGCTCTTGCCATCTCGACTACTAACAACATGAAAACGGAGGATTGGAGCCGCAGTAACAATGCAATTTTATTACTTATTATTATTAATCAATTAAAATTGTACATTCAGGGTGTTATTAGTTCATATGTTTCAAAAGCAGTTGATAAACTTTTTAAAATTTCATTTCACTTTTGCAGGGAATCATTGTTTAGTACATCGTATTCATTTTTGATAGTATTAATGATCTTAAAAAACTTCCAACCCACAGGCAAAAGGACCATAGACAAGCCCATCTTCGAAACACGCTTCTTCCCTCCGTGTTTCCCCTGCCCTATAGACTACCACTAATTCAAAAATATTAGGTGGCACGCAATGCATTTTCAGCATAATATGTGGCACCTTACAGAAAAAGGTTGGCCACCACTGTTCTAGCTACTCGGAAAGTTTGTTAAAAATAGCATTACAGACAGGGCCGGCTCTAGAAATTGCGGGGCCCAATTAGAAAACTTTTGGCGGGGCCCCTACATCTAAAAGGTGTAGTTTGAAAAAAAAGATTTGGGAGGGGCACAGCAAGTGAGGTCCAAAGGACCGAAGCAACGAGACCTAAAAGGCCGAGCCAGGGGGTGGGGATCCGGGGTGGATTCCAGGGCCACGGGGCCCGATTGGGTCCAATAGGTACAATTGGCCTAAGGCTGGCCCTGATTACAGAGTTCCGATTTCCCACCGACGACGATAACGAACTCAATTTTATATATTAGATACGAGAGGAACAATCCATTCTTTTCCCGGGCATTTACCAGGTTATTACCTTGATAAGCTTCCTTAGATTGGTACCAATGGTCTTTCATAATTTTGAAGTAATGTTCTTCGACGTCCATTATTTTGAAAATCATGCTGCAAACCCTCTTTATAGTGCTTCCTCATACGCTATATTGACAATCTTGAAATTTGGCAAATGAAAATACAAATCCGACCGTCCCCAAGACCCTGATGCCCCTAGGCCATTGCCTACTTGGGCCTTATTGCAAATCTGCTAATGTATGTAAGGTAAGGGGAGGAAGAAGAGAAACTCCTTTCACTTCTCAGTATGTGTGTGAATCAAAATTACTTCAGGCTCAATGGGAAATATTTTAAGCAAACAGAAGTGCTAGCAATGGGTTCATCATTATCCCTGCTCCTGCCAGAGATTTTTATGGACAATTTTGAAAATAAAATTTTTTGAGGAGGATTCACCATTAATAAGACATTTGCATTATTGGTTTAGATATGTGGATGCTATTTTGTATTTGTGCACTGGCAAGATTTTATAACCAGAAATTTTTTAAACTGGGAAAACTCTTGTCATCAAAATATTCAATCAATGTTAGATAAATAGGCGGAAGGAGTACTTTTGCCATCAAGGATGACTTTGAGAGTAGTGTGATCCACTGAATTTTGAGTTAAAAAATTGGTTAAAAACAAACGAGTTTACATATAATAAATAACACTTATTGAGATGAATGTGGCTATTTTCCATGACATAAAGAATCAATCATTGGCTCGATTGAAGAAAGCTCAATCGTAAGTCAGATTCGAAATGCAATTTCTGACAATTTTTTGTCTTAATTAACCCTTATCGGGATTCATGATTTTACTAACATAGTTGCATTCCTGGCACCGCTAGTACAAAAACTATTTTTTTTAGTATATAAATAATTTTTACATTATATATTTCGATTGTTTAATTAATGTTTATTATTATGCAAACGTATACAGATATTGCTGAGTAAATTTTTACTATGTATTTAAATCAAAATCGTGTAACAGAAATACACCGGAAATATTTTTACAAATTTTGTCTTATTTTTATTATTACTCAACTTTACCACATTACGGAAACATAAAAAACATATAATTTCACTAACTTATTATGACCTAGCAGAAAAATAATCAAATTATTATTTTTGAAACAGTTATTGCAAATACTATTAGAGTGTTTCTTACAAGTGTTCTTCTTACAGGATTCGCAATTTTGAAATATCTTTTTTACGAACATAAATGACACTGTGAACATTATGCTCTTTTTATTTGAATTTGTATTGCTCTCGCTTCCTTGGAACTCCCAAACACTGTTTTCAAATTTTTGTTTTGTGCAGATTGTACTCTTCTTACCATATTTTGTCGAACCATACCTTCTGAAATTTTTTCGAGAAAAGTGTTACTTCAAGTTTTTCAAGTTCCAATTCTGGTATAGTTTTGTATAAACAACATAAGCTGCGATACCACTGATATCCAATAGATTCATGAAAAAGGAAAAAGGCTATCTATTAGTTCGTTATCATTGGGCCATAAAGTATACACCAAAGACGCCTGATGATAATATTATGTGATTCCATTTGTCCTACTGCTAATAAAAGTCCAAAAAATGTATCCATTACAATCATATCTATTGGGTACCAACACTTTTCAAGCTTTTTTCTTTGTGAAATCGATCAACATCTTGGTTTGTGTATACTGAAAATATCACTGACAATATTAATAGATGCGTATGCTTAGATTCTAATTTGATGTGAAACTGCATGATCATGTGTAAAGAAAATACAAATCACTTGATGTACATTGCTATACATTCTGTGGAAATGTTTAAATAGCAGAAACACATGTAGCCACTGCAGCGTCAGGGATGCAACTACGTACCTTTTTTCATTAAAGGCATTCAACACTAAAATGATGAATGTCTGAAAAATTTACTGTTATTTATTGTGTATACAATGTAAAAATAAAAGACTATATAAGCTTTCAAGGCCGTATTTGTGATAACAACGTTGGTAACTATGTCTGCAAATTGAAAAAGCCGCTGCGGCGCCACGAATCCAGATAAGGGTTAAACTCTGAGGCAAAAATCCAGATTCGCACAGGCATGTTGTGAGGAAAGGAATGAATATTTTGATTGCACTTTTAGCCACTTCCCCATACTCGTTTAATAATTTTGCCCATAAAGCAATCAAAGATACCTTCAAGAATTTAATTTTCAAGTCATCAGTAAATCACATAAAATGGATTGCGTACCCAATTATTAGAATTGTCTGTTTCTGGAAAATTTTATTGTAATTGTTCCATCAGTCCTTCCAAATATTCCTTTATATCTGATAAATCCAAACTGAAGAATAGAAATTTATATGTATTTCATATTCGTCAGTTTGGTTTTACCTGGTTTTATGATTTAATCCGTAGTATACCTTGCCCCTTGGTCAACGGAAGCAAACAAAATATTAAGCCCCTGCCCTTAGTGATAAGGTTGCAGTTTACTGTTATGTATGCATTCAATGTTTTTAGAGAAAATATACTGTATTGTTTATGTGCACACCAGTGCTGGAAAATGTTACATGTAACGTAACGAAATAATTTTGAGTTAACGTAAGGAAAAACGTTAACAAAATTTTTCAAAAAGCTTTAACGAAAAACATAACGAAAACCAAAAATTTAACTTTGTTATTTCGTTAACAGATTTGTTACTACTTGCTCTAGCTGGCTATAAAGCTTGTAGGGACATTCATACACGGCATCTGGGCAAGCAAAAGTGGGCTAAAACCCTTTGTCACCCACTGAGCCATTTCTACCGTCTTGTCGCAAAAGGAGCCCTACCCCGCCCATCACCCATTGTCCTTTTGGGTTTTTCCACATTTATGAAAGAAAGGATTCCTTCAGGAAGCATAAGAGAAGAAACGAGGAAGATAAAGCATTGATCTTAAATGTATGTGCCGCTTTCACATTCGCTGTTCCCCCTCCCAGTATATCGTCCTTTCAAACTATTGTTTTCAATATTCGTTAGGATTGGGGTTTTCCACTTACTCGTTATACTCAAGTTCCTCTTTTAGAGGTCAGTGCTCTCCAAGTTACTGTCTCATCCTCTCCACCCCTAGACTTAAACCCTAAAAGCACATGAAACCTCCCCCTTGAATCCCCCCCTTTGAAACCCCCCTTCAAAACCCCCCCTTCGAAATCCCCCCTTTTGAAACCCCTCCCTTTAAACCCCACCTTTTAAACACCAGCTTTTAAATCCCCCTTTGAAACCCCCCCTTGGAAACCCCCCTTTTGAGATCCCCCTTTCGAAACCCTCCCTTTGATATCCCCCCTTTTAAACCCCTCCCTTTTATTCCTCTGAAGAGGTTAAGTAAAGTTCACAGTGTATCAGCGTGTTTTTTAGACAATGTAAAACTTTAAAACGTTCATCTTACCGTCCTTTTTAAGTGACATCTGTTAATGGTAGGTTTACGTCTCTTACACCTTGAACCAACCCTGAATGTAAATGACTTATCATGGCATAAAATATAGTTTTTCGCAATGTTTCGAAGTTCTGTGCAATACACCTTTGGAAAAAATGAAAATGTCAAAATCCGAAATATTGATTTTGCCGCCCCTCTGAAGTGGCACCTGTAAGCGACCACCTATGTTGCTTATGCCTGAAACCAGCCCTGCTCACTTTGGGTAAAGGTTCCATATTTTTCTGTTTTACCTGAAAAATTACCTATATTCATGGTTCTGAACAGTGGATTAAAACTTTATCAAACTATGCACATTTCTCTTTCTCTTCTTTCATATATGTACTTAATAAAACAATCCTTTTGTTAATATCTAAAATGTTATTAAATGCAATATTGTAAACCCATGGATGATTTACATGTATTTCTTATAGGGTATAAGAGAAGGAAGAAAGCTATCAAAAATAAACCTCAGAGAGGAAAACTTGAAATTTCGACAATTTTCTTTGTTTTTGTCGAATTTTAGATCTGTTGCAAGAATTAGAATTGGTACAGCCGGTGTACTTTCCGAGTTACTTATAAAAAATTCTACAATGCAACATGAGCATTGCAGTATTTTATTATACTTATTACATTATTTTACTTAATGTGGGTTAAGGCAATTAACCTTGATTATTAAATGTTGGATATAAAAATCCTAATTTGTATGCATGATCAAAAAAATAACGAAATCTGTTGCGACTCCTTAGAAAACTTAAAAATGTTCCTTATCTGCAACATATGTTTAGAAAAATTTTTTAACTATAATTCTAAATGAAAAACAAACTTACGAGGTATAAATATCAAATAAAAAGTACTCAGAAGCAATTACTTCATTATAACATTAAACGTAATGAAAAACGAAATGTAGATTTTATCGTAATGAAAAACATAACGAAAAACGAAATTGCTTTTTTGGCCGTAACGAAAAATGCAACAAATCGATTTTTTTTCGTATGCCAGCACTGGTGCGCACACAATGAAATCATTGTAAAACATGCTATAACAACATCAAAGCGAAAAAAGCTGATTTGGAGTGTCCAATGTCATAATATCAACCATTATGTAAATGTTCTCAAGTACCCCTTTACCTTTAAAAGTACCCCTAAAGGTACGCATACCCCACTTTGGGAAATTCTGGGTTAAGGCAATGACAAAAGAAACCAAGGTGGTAGAAGATTAATTTTATCAGGGACTTGTCTTTGATGGTCATCCAACATTTAATTCCACTGCCCATGTTTGCTGCACACATCACATATAAGAGAAGTTTTCTCTACAATTCCTTCCTTTCCCAATTGTCTCATTACAATTTACTTAATTTTCTTATCCCTTTCCCTGCTCTCAAACTTCCTGACACTCTCCATTTTTCCCCTTGTCTCCCTTCCTGTAGAAACTAGTGACCTCTCCCTTCTATTCTTCTCCACCCTCACCTTATCTGATAGTAATATAACCACTGTTTGTATAATTTTGTACCTGGGATGTTGCAGTGCAACGAACCCTTGGTTATATAAAAGTGAGTCTTTTAAAGTGAAATTGTTACTAAGTATTTTGTTTTCTTCTTTCAATATCTCCTATTTTCTATTTTTCAGTTAAGCTTGACAAATGTAAAGATTTCTCTTATGTTCTCAAGCATCTCAACGATGCATCCATTTATTTGTAGTTTCAAATTTTAAAATTAAATTTTCAATTTGACTGCGCTTGTAATAAAATGAACATATTATGTAAATAAATGCATGTTGAGTACCATAGTTATATTTTAAAGACAAGGAAAATAATGCTCTGTATAAGTCAAAATGATTATTACAACATTTTAAATCATGTTTGTATTTGTGTTATTAGCATACCCACTGCAGCAATGCTCCCATTTAATTTGTAGTTAGAATTTACCATATGGTAGTAGTGGAGTGACCAGGTACTTCATTATGTTGAAATACTTTTTAGTGTGAGACGAGAGGAGACAGGGCCTGCATGAAAATTTTGCAAAATAAAGAAATTTATCCCCATATACAGGGTGCAGCAAAGGACATAAAGCCATTTTCTGTGTTCAGATTCCATAGAGATGACACTATGCCAGATGCACAACAGTCTGATAGACCACACTCTCCCAGAACTGAGAGAGACACTGAAAAGTGTACGCAAGTGTATTAAACAGTCCAAAGAAATCAACAAGATAACAATCTTTGGAACTTCAATTGTGAGAAAGATCTCTTAGAAGAATTTTGAAAAGTGAATTGAATTGTTTTCCAAATAAAATTCAGTTAATGCAAGAGTTGCAGCCTACCAATAATGAGTCATGATTAATTCTTTATGCTGAAAAAGACCAGTCTCTCTCCCAACTTCTAATAAGTGACAAAGCTAATTTTCACATTAATCATTATCTAGGAAATTGTAATACTGAAGCCAGAAATTCTTAACGTTTCTTAATTTTCCTGTTTTACAGCTGAAGATATGCCAATGAACTGCCAAATTTTTCTTTATTGATCTCAATAACTCATGACCTCAATGCAAAAGATTGATATAACAATGCCAAACATACAGAAAAGGATGTATGTTGTAAGACATTTAACTTCTGATGACAGATTATGGCCTTCACAAATGAATACATTAGTGCATTTCATTTTACTTTAAAATAAAAGCTACACCAGTAGTAGAGAATTCAAATAAATATAAACTGCAAATATTCAAACAACATGCATGACAAACAATGGCTCACTGTTTTTAAATTAAAATTTTAAAACCCCTTTTAATTATAAGTGGTTGTATTTTATTTTATGTCTGAGAGACCCAATTTGTAAGGCAAAATGGTTGATAGGGATCTGAAGCAACAAGAATTAAAACGGGAACGAAATGTGAAGTAAAAATACCCAAATATCAAATGGAAGGGCTAAGTCCTCTCAGAGGTTGAAGGAGGCCTGGGCTACTTCCATATTTTGAGGCTCCTGGCCATAATAAGACACGGCTACAAAATAAGGCAATCATTAAGTAAAGAACAGTGAAATAGAAGGTATATTTTTTATCTTTAAAATGCTATTCTTGCAAATATCAGTGGAAAACGTCCCAGTGTTCATGGTCTTCCACGTCTCTCACACCAGCAACACAAGACATGCAAGAGATCACAGATCCCTACACCACTCCAATGTGTCTCTTGTGTTAGGATCCTGTGTGCTGCTGGCATGGAAGACTGCGAACACTGGGACGTTTGCTACTGATTGGGGCCCCAGGAGACATGGAAACCCAGCCTTGTGTTTGGGGGGGGTGTATGTGCACTGGGTTAGTGCTGAAATTTTAGTTTTGTAACGCATTGTCGAGTCCCTTTCATATGTTATATAAAATTCTTATCATGCATTAACAAATAATATGGTAGACTAACGAAATTTTTGCCTACCAGATTTAAAAGAATAAATGCAAATTTTGGAGATGTTCCTCAAATTATTTCGTAACGTATAAAACGAAATAAATTTTATATCTATAACTTTATATAGCAAACACTGCTTTATATGGTGTACTCCAGGAATTCGTTTAATTTAAAACAATTTCTTTTATAATAACATTAGCCGCTCAAATGAAAATAATTTATTTTAATAAATAAAGACAATGTTAAATTTATATATCTTAGTCACTACGGGCAGATTTAGATGGAAATACTGTCACTCTGCAATCACAGCATGGATAGTTACAAATGGAATAACTGCGATTTACCGCATTAAACATAGGGTTTGAAAGCAACGTTCCAGTACAATAAAGATTCGAAACGTTAACTATCTGAAATGTTAGAAAACTACTGCAAATACTTTTCATAAAATTAAAGTTGTCTTATTTTAACGAATATTGCATAAAACATATAATCATGCATACTTCTGGGGAAGCATCACGGTTGTGGATCAAAAGAATACCTTTTAGCACAGAGTATCAAGACAACCAATCACGTTTTGCCAGCATTATATCTCACTTAATGCAATACCACTTAAGTAAACTTATTGTCTGGTTCGCAAAGTTGCCTTTTTATTGTTTTTATTCAATA